>JARVGS010000672.1:19581995-19623691 GCA_031762315.1 Hypsolebias antenori
CTGTGAACAGCCAGCCTCTTTAGCAATGACCTTTTGTGTCTTGCCCTCCTTGTGCAAGGTGTCAATGGTCGTCTTTTAGACAACTGTCAAGTCAGCAGTCTTCCCCATGATTGTGTAGCCTACAGAACTAGACTGAGACTATTTAAAGGCCTTTGAAGGTGTTTTGAGTTGATTAGCTGATTAGAGTGTGGCACCAGGTGTCTTCAATATTGAACCTTTTCATAATATTCTAATTTTCTGAGATACTGAATTTGGGGTTTTCATTATCTGTCAGTTATAATCATCAACAATAAAATAAACATTTGAAATATATCAGTCTGTGTGTAATGAATGAATATACAAGTTTCACTTTTTTAATAGAATTACTGAAATAAATCAACTTTTTCATGATATTTAAATTTCATGACCAGCACCTGTGTGTCAGAAAAACTTAAATCAAAAATGGTGGCAGACTCTTGTATCTAGAGCTTTTTATTTATTTATTTTTATTGCCTAGATTACCTGTTTTTGTTGTCTCATAAATGATTGTTAATAATTCTGATCTGAGCCGTGTCCGTTTCCTGTTTCTTCTACCGCCGTCAGATCCGTACGCCTGGGGGGAATCGTTCCCGTTGTGCCACCCTTTACGTGAACTCCATCACTCGCCCATCAACCTGGACCACCGCATGACCCGGAACGACTCCCTGGGGCCTCTACACCTGGAGGGATTTGACGAGATCCAAACGGGTCACTGGACGCTCGAAAACGACGGACACTCTGGTGAACGCACGCTGCCGACACGACCGTGGGCGAATTTAGTGTTTTACGTTGACGCGTCTGTTGCTGCTCCCAGTTATTCTGCAGGTCGGCAGCGGCATGGCGGTGAGTGGCGGGGGTCTTCCAGATGTGTACTACACCGTCCAGCTGCACTTCCACTGGGGCGGCCCGGCCACCAACGGCTCCGAGCACACGGTGGACGGACGCAGATACCCGATGGAGGTACAGTACGGTCAGTAGGCAGCTCTGCAGTCTCATCAAGACGCTTCAGCGAACAGTCGCGGTGCAGCCGTCCATTAACGTCTATTTCTAAAAATGTCCCCCCCCCCAGATGCACATAGTCAACATGAAGTCCATCCATCCCAACATGTCCGCGGCGTTGGACGACCCAACAGGACTCGCTGTTCTTGGCTTCTTTATAGATGTCTGTGAAAACATTTAGATTTTTCTTTTAATTAGCTGCTCTTTACTGATTTGGTCTGTTTTTGCAGGTTGTTTATGCCGACAATGTCCACTTTGGACACATATCTCAAAAACTGTCTTCTGTTGCTCACAAAGGTCAGACCGCTCAAATTAAAACCAGTCTTTACGTTACCTGAAACAATCCACTCATCGCTCTACGTCCCTTCCTGCAGGCCAGAAGACTAAAGTGAAACCATTTCCCCTGATGAGTCTTCTGCCGAAGCGCAACATGAGTCAGTATTACCGTTATTACGGCAGCCTCACCACCCCTCCATGTTCTCAAGCCGTTGTTTGGACTTTATACGAGGTTCCCTTCTACATCTCATGGTCCCAAGTACGTCTCTTTACGGGTTTTTAATTTAGAAACCCCATTCTGAAACGGCTGTGTAAAATGTAAACATGTGCACACGATGGAACGTAGTAAACATGAAATGTTTAAACCAGTGGTTCCCAACACTGGTCCTTGAGGAACACCATCCTGCATGGTTTAGTTGCTTCTCTGCTCCAACACCTGATTTGAATGAACAGGGTGATTAACAGGCTTCTGCAGAGCTTGAAGTAATTAAATCACTAGATCAGGTGTGTTAAAGCAGAGAAACAACTAAAACATGCAGGATGGTGTTCCACAAGGACTAGTGTTGGGAACCCAAAGGTAATCTTCCATTTCAAATCAGTTTATATTTTTGTTTCATGATGCACCAAATGTATTTTATTGGTGTACAGGTCCAGCTCAGCTCCTGAACTCTTCTTCTATGACAATGTTGTAATGGACGTGGTAGCAGTTTAGCATTGTCTTAAGACCTTCTCTGAGACGGACGTCATCTGGATGGGAGCATACATTGCTCTTCAACCTGTATTTACTTTTCTACATTGATGGTGCCTTTCCAGATGTGTAAGCAGCTCGTCTTAGAAGCACTTATGCACCCCTATATCATCAGCAAGGCAGGTGTTTAAACTGTGCACTCTCTTTAGTATGGAGGATGTTTTCATTTTAAATGAGAACAGGGCTCTGGCTGGTGTTCACGTGGGGCTTCTTCTTTGCCTGATAGAGCTTTAACCAGTATTAATGGATGGCACGGTGATCTGTTTACTGTGGGAGTGTTCCTGAAGTGGTCCAGAACAGAACCAGACCAGTTTTTAATTCAGTGACCCCTGAGGGGTTGAAGGTCACGAATGTCCAATGTGGATGAGTTTACTGTGTTCCATTGTGAATAAACTTTTATTTTATTTAACACAACTTCTTTAGGGTCGCACATGACAAATGTTAACTTCTGATTATTCTGAAGAAACATAAACTGTTCTTTTGTCCGTCAGCTGGCTCAGTTTACCTCCCAGATCTTCTCCACGGAGGAGGACGCGGAGCAGGTGACGCCTCTGCAGAACAACTTCAGGCACGTCCACCCCACCTTCAGCCGCAGCGTGACGGCCTCCAGAGACGCCAAGCTCCTCGCGGGGACGGCCGCTCAGCAGCTCGGGTCGACGCTGCGTCTGCTGCACGTCGCCGTTGTGCTGGGAGGGTTCGTGTTGAGACTGTAGCGCGATGCGTTCAGGGTCACCCTGCAGGGAGTCGTTACGGTTTCCCCTCAGATTCATTCTGCAGGACGTGGAACAAGAACTCTGTTCCCCTTCTCAAGTTAAGGTTTGCATTATGTATTAAATCTGATTTCTTTAAAAAAATGTGCTATTCTTTTGAGTTATACGTATATTTTTTACTTGATATTAGATTTTATCAGCGTACCTTCTTAATGAAAGAACATCTTGATATTTTCTGAACGAAAAATCTTTTGTATTTGAAAATAAGAGTGAAGCAAATGTCCATAAAGTCCAATAAAAGGACTCAAACTGTGAATCACCGAGAGAAACGGGGTAAAATTAGTTTTATTTGGCCGCTGAATATGAATTTATAACAACTCGCTGCTCGCTCTTGTACAGGTACAATTAATTAGTTGCATTCAAGGTTTTGTTTGTTTTAGGTTTTTTGCTAAATTGTCTGAATAAACCATTTTTAGGTTGGGAAACTAAAAGTTAAATCCATGGATAAAAACATGGCGGCTGTTAGATTATTCAGCAATGTTTAATGTTGTCTGCCCTACTTTTTTTTTTCCTTAAATGTGTTTTAATTAATTAAAATTAATTAAAGTTAAATTCTAATAAACCCTAAAGGTACCTGATGCTAAAAATCAAGCGCCATTGTTGCTTTTCTTAGCACAAGTCCGCATCAGCGATGTGAGGCTGGTTCATTCTTCCTGTTTTGCGGATACCGTATTTTTCAGACTATAAGGCACACTGGATTACAAGAAGCATTACGCAAAACAAGTTGGATAAGTCAAACTTTATTTAACTCATTCACAATAACCACATAAAATCAGTTTGAAGTCAGTAAGCACATCCAGAGGCTCATTGTTGATTTTTGAGAAAATTAAAGGATTTTAAGTGTGCCTTACAGTCCAAAAAATACGGTAATTTGAAGTGAAATGAGTAAAATGTCGGTCAGCTTTGCGCGTTAAAATCCACATTCTGACATTATTTTAAACAAAACTGCCATTTTATCTGTTCTAACAATTAAAGTGTCCTGTGTCACACAAAATGTCTCGGTTTTTATTTTGGAATCTGAATAAATTTAAAATTTTTGAGGAAAAAATATTCAGCATGTTACGAGCTGAACTAAAATGAGCCGACTCGTTCAGGTCGATGGGAAAGTTTCCTTAAAATAAAACTTAAAAAGTACTCCAGTCAGTGGTGGACTGATCATGGTCTGGGCTTGTTCTGCACACACACACACACACACACACACACACACACACGGAATATTTGACTAATGCAACAGCACCTTAGACGTTTGTAACAAACCGCAAGAAAAAGTTGAATTTGTTTCGACTTTCTGTCCAAACACACCCCTGAAGATCTGCGGAGTTTCACACGCAAGTGTGAGCGAACAGGCCTTTACGATTCTAACAAAAACTTGATAATTTAATTAAATATCAGGATAAATTTGGCACTATATTGTTCTAAAACAATGTTAAAATTCTAATTAATAGTGTAACTAATAATGTTAATATAATTAATAACGTTGATGTAAACGATCATAATGTTTCTATGGAACGCAAATAAGATAAAACATCACCCTGTAGGAGTGGCTGATTAAACAAGACAGCTGAGTTGGAGTTAAGCTGCCCAACCAATCAGGTGAGCTAGTGTGTGTGTGTGTGTTGCTGTATTTGACACACACACCCACACCAGAATCCTTATTGTGTGGAAACCTGATGACATCACGCTGCGTCTTGTTGCCTCCAAATGCAACACTGGCTGCAGTTACAGATCATTACTGAAAGTCGACCGCTCAGGGGCTGGACATCCAGCAGCTATTACTTAATTCACAACTTAAAGCTAGTTTTGCTTCAGATTAACTCGTCGGTAGACTGAACTGAGCTCATCCGACGGCCGGATGTGGCCCCTGAGCCACCAGTTGAGGAGCCCCAGTTCAGTTTTCTGTCAGCAGCTTCATTTGACTCTTGAAGGTTTCAGAGCGGTGTGGCTTTTTCTAAAAACAAACACGAAATAATACAATAAAAAACATTGAGGATGTTGGGAAGGAGCTGCAGTCAGAAAATACGAGGAAGAAATAATTTTAAAAACATCAAGGAAAAACACTGAACTAATAAAAACACAACTGTTAGCAAATTCACATTGTTTCTACAGAACTGACTTTTTATTTTTACTGCACTCACGTTGTCAAATTTAACCAAATCAAACAATTTAGGATTACAAAACCCAATAAAAAAGTAAAAAATTTTTTTTCATTTTCATTTATTCATGGAGAAAAAAAGAAACTGAAGATTTATTGTTCAGTAAGAAAACATATTAATAAAAAAAATATTTTTAACTTAGCTAAACTTATCAAAAGTTTGGATAGAAGATTAAAAAAATAGCACAAAAGCTAGCTAAAAGTAGTCAAACAAAAGCTACAAGTAGCTAAATGCTAGCTATCAGCAGAGCAGTCGCTAAAAGTAGCAAAACAGTCATAGTAGCAAAATGGTGGCTAAAGGCAAAACAGTCACTAAAAGTAGCAAGATGGTAGCTAAAAGTTAAGTCACTGAAAGTAGCATAATGGCTAAAAATAGTAAAACAGTCAAGTAGCAAAATAGTGGCTAAAAGTAGATCAGTCACTAAAAGTAGCTAAATGGTAGCTAAAATAAGTAGCAAAATGGTAGCCCAAAGTAGCAAAACAGTCACTAAAAGTAGAAAACATGCTAGCTAAAAGTAGGTCACAAAAAGTAAAAAAAAAAGCAAGCTAAAAGCAGAAAACGGCCACTAAATGTAGCAAAATGGTAACTAAAATAGCAAAACAATGGCTAAAAGTAGCAGAACAAAAGCTACAAGTAACTAAAAGCTAGCTAAAATCAGTAGGTCACTATAAAAGTGGCAAAATGCTAGTTAAAAGTAGCTGCTAAAAGTAGCAATTGCTAAAATAGCTCAAAGCTAAAGATGGCAAAAGAACAGCTAAAAAACACATTAGAAAAAGACAAAGCTTAAAAAAAGCCTCAACGCGAACTGTTTGTTTTTAAAGGAACAGAGATTATGTATTTATACAAGGAAAATACTTTTAAGTGAAATACGTTTGAAAAGTATGAGTTACTAAAAGTACAGTTATCTCCTGAAGGTGCCAGATGTTAAAACATTCAAAGTGGCACAAAGTTTGCAGATTAAAAAACAAAAGCGTGACCTCTGACCTGGTGTCCATGCAGCCGACCAGCTGAAAGTCAAAGTTTTGTTGTTTGTCACTCGAGGAATCAAACACATTAAAAGAAAACTGATTTTCTGAAAGCGTTTATGAAAAGGACATAACTGCTGCAGGCAATCAATTAATTTTCACTCTTCCTTGATGTATGCAAAACTTCTTTATTTCAATTTCTTTTCCTCTTTCATACATTTGTCATATAATAAATAGACACGAGAAACAGGCGGACGCTTCAGTCCTCTTTCCATCGCTGACTCTGCACTTTTTTTTAAATTCTCCACACTGCAAAGAATTTATCATAGAATTTACAAACACAAAGTTTAAAAAAACAGAACGAGCTTGACACAAGCCGAATCTCCTGCTACCAGCTCAGCGCTCACCTCATTATGATACATATACGTCTGAGCCGTGTTCAAGTAGCAAATCCCTTGGAACAAAAATATATTTATATATTTATGTATATAGTATTCACAGTTAGACTACTTACACGTTTTAGGATTTCAAAGCAAAAAACGAGCCGAAAAAAATCAAGACGTTTCCACAAGAAACAATCTTTCAAAGAGGGAAGCGGAGACGTTTCCTGTACACGGTGGAGCTTTCTTTAAATAAAAAAAACCTCACAGTCCAGATTCTTTTCACAGATCCCTGAAAATATTTTAAATATTCAGTCTTTTTGTTAAAAAAAAATTCATCTTAAAAGTGTAAGGATAAAAAAGGCTTTACAATATAAACATCAGTGGTGACATATCTAAACAAACAAAAAAGTCCAATATTATTTCCATCTGAATGAAAAGTAACCAGAGGTAACTGACCGTGACCTCGACAGCGGTTAGTATTTTACCCTCGTGAAAGTCCTGAAAACTGCAGAGAAACCTTCAAATTTCCTGAAAACTACAGTAAGTGTTGGGAAAAGATGCGAGCCGGTCGCCCTTGGTATGAACAAACAAACCGCAGGAGCCGACAGCCGCCTCCCCGGCTTAAACAAAAAAAGGGCAAACACGATCGTATGGCACTTAAAATGAAAATAATATTCATTTCCTCCAAACTTAGCTCAGGTCAGTTGATGTTAGCAGGACAGGATCAGTTCTGCAACACGACCAGCAGGGGGCAGTGCACACACATGATTCTCTCAATGGTGCTGACGCAGTTATAGTGTCTTTTTTTGAAAGAAGCATGAAAATACTGGAACATGATTAATGCAAATGCCACCGATCAGAACAAACACGAAACAGCTTGATTGGTTAAGTAGAGTCCAGATTTAATCGGGTCCGGTTCGACTCGTCTCCAGGACAGGCGGCGCAGCAGAGGTAGCAGCGAGTCGCTCCGCTGTCCTCCCGCCTGCAGCTGGACGGACGCGGGGAGGAGTTGTGCGTCTCAGCGGCGTCGGTGAGCAGCTGAACGTGTTCTGTACCACGTTCGGTGTGGATAAAGCTTATGAGACAAACGGGAAAATAAAAGTGTAAAATGGACACACACACACCAGGAAGTGTGCTGAAATACTGTGTGATGCTGAGATGTGTGTGTGGAGGGGGGTGGGTGGGGGTCTGCACCGGCAGGTCTCTGTTCAAACAAAGGGGGAGGAGCACCATAAATCGTAAACAGTTTAGAGTTTAATACGTGACGCGTGACGGTCAGGTAGCTTAGCTCGATCCGGAGCGACTTCTAGTTTCCCTCTCGTCTGGATCACTTCCTCCCAGTTGGGAGTGTCGACCGCCACGCTGGCATTAATTGAGCGTCCCTCTGCAGTTCTCTGCGCCGCACAGACACGGGATCTTCTCGTCCTCGATGGGGAACTTGTAGTCGTACGTGATCTCCTCGTTGACGTTGATCGGCTGTCTGGAGTAGATCACGATCTTCTTCTGAGACTCCACGGTGATGACTTTCGCATAACAGTTAGGCTGAAAGAAAAAAAAATCACGTCAAATAAAATGAACTATATGTTTTAATCTGGTGTTTTAGTGTAGCGTTAATTCTGGGGCCTTACGTTGCAGCTGTGGTTGATGAAACGGGCGAAGTTGCCACACTTCGTAGCATCGATGATGGTGTCGTGGTCCACTCGGAACATGTAGCTGCTGCCGATGCCCTCCTCCTCGTAGCGCTTCTCCCGCATGTCCGCGATCACCTGGAAAACATCGGGTTGTTTCAAACCTTATAATTTACTGTTCCAACTCGTTCAGGTTATGCATCTTTTGTTGCCTTCATTTCTCCTGCAAAGTATTTATTTTCACTTAGAAAGTCCTTTAATAGAACACAAGCCACTGGTTAGTTTTCCTTTTAGTTCCCAGAGACTGTTGCCATGTTCCCACATCAGCAACAGGGATCTGCAACCTTTTTGATCAAAACAGCCATTTCTACCCTTCACGTAGTCAACGAAATGTGTCTAGAGCCGCAAAACCTGCTACAACGGTCATTATCAACTAGTGGCTCATGGGCCACTTCAAATTTATATGAAGTTTTTGTTTTTTTCAGCCAGTGGGGGTGACTTTATAATCATAAAATAAATTAACATTTATTTACATTTTAGGGCTAAAGAAAAGACCACATTCATGTAAACAAGGGGAAAAATATATATTTCACATCAGTTTTACCAAAACTAATTTAACTCTGAACTCTGCAGGTTTATGTGAGTCTTCTTTGTAAGTTTATAAAAATAAAAATAATCAAGTACCAGTAACCGGAAGTTGGATAAATGACGTAGCTAAAAGCTGATCAACATTATTTTCTCTCTCATTTCATTTAAACGTTTGCAGAAAAAAAACGGCTAAAACTTGCTATTTCTCTTTACTGGTGCTATAAAAACCAGTGAATTCACATGTTGCATTAGGTTTGGTCAAAGCTTCAAGGAGCCGCAGGTTGCAGAGCCCTGGTCTAGCTGCATAAAGACGTGCAAACTGAAAGATATTGTTATAACACGAGAAGGTGCTTGTGATGTTCCAAACACCGTGGAGCTTGGAACATCTACAGAACATTTCAGGTCTACAGACTTTAATAAACACAAACTGGATGAGTGAACAAAAACAAACGGATGTAGAAAGTTCTGCAGAAACAAAGCAGCAAAACGCTCCTCACCTGTCTGATGTTCTGTCCCACGTACTCGATCACCATTTCATCAGCGGCGATGGGCTCCATGGCAAAAAGACCCCAGTCGTGGATGTGCGATTTGCAGAATCGGATCTTTTTCTTGCGGAACTGTAACGAGGTCAATAAACATCAGAACGCTTGATAACTTCGTACTGTAGACCATTCAAGCTGCCTGCCTCGTCGTCTTCTACATTAAGAACCAGCTGCTTAAGTTTATTCACCTTCAGCTGGTTGAACTTCAGCAGGTCGCTGTCGCAGTCGAAGGAGGACAGCAGGCGTCGCTGCTCTGATCGCCGCTCCGAGCCGGCTCTGGTGGAGGCGTGGACCTGCGCGGGAATGCTCATGCCCTGCGGAGAAGGCGAGAATTTCACCCACGACACGAGTCACCACCTTCGAACGCGCCGTTTGCGTCTGACCAAACGGTAATTGGGGCACCTTGACCTCCACCCACCTGTGTGTCGACCGGCGGCTCCTCCGACTGCAGCCGCGAGCTCTGCAGGTACTTGATCTTGTCCTTCTTGTCGATTTTGTAGTATCCCTCACTTCGCGCGCAGCCCGTTGCGTGATCCCTGATGCCGTCTTCTTTCCTCTTCTTCTTCACTCCCGGGATGTTGGTAGGTGCAGGGAAGTCAAGGAAGTTCAACTCAAACCAACAGTTCCTGACTTTCACCAGCAGAGGGAGCTCCTCTTTGATTCATTATTTTTCTGTCTAACTTTATTTTAAAAATGAATGTTTAAACATGTTTTTCTCACTATTTGGTGTTAAAAAAAAGTTACATTTTAAACAATAAGGATATGAGGGTGGTTGACCCAGAGCGTGTCGTTGAGCCAGTCGTTGCCGATGTCCTGCTGCAGCATCTTGTCATACGTGATCTGCAGGAGTCGGATGTCCTCCTCGTCTATTCCTTCATTCCAGATGTCATACAGGATGGTCATCTCCTCGAACTCGGAGCGCGGGCTGAAATACGCCCGGGGTGGTGTGGTGACGGGGGACAGGCTGTCCAGGAGCAGCTCCTCCCAGCTTCGCCTCGTCCTCCGAGTAGGTTTAAAAACCACTGGCGCCTCCTTTTTATAAGAGACGAAGCCGTCGGCGGGAGGCAACAGTGTTTGAGGCTCGTCTTCTCCTTCCCGGAAGTCCAGGCTGGAGTGTTTGGGTGACTTGACAGATGTCTTTTGGATGGACAGATCTCCCAGAAGGGTTTCCTGCGGCAGATCCGAGTCCTCTAAAGACTCATCCGCTGAAGAAACAGCTGAAAGCTTTTTGGGTCGGCCGGGCTTTTTCTTTGACGGGGAGGTGTCTGAAAGCCCAGGAACGTCTGCTGCGAGCTTAGCGTGGAGGTCTTCAGGTACGGTGGCCGAGT
This sequence comes from Hypsolebias antenori, assembly GCA_031762315.1. Lineage (NCBI taxonomy): Eukaryota > Metazoa > Chordata > Actinopteri > Cyprinodontiformes > Rivulidae > Hypsolebias > Hypsolebias antenori. The sequence continues at coordinate 19,592,394 of JARVGS010000672.1, forward strand.
CCTCTGTGGCGGCTGACGGGACTTGGGTAGGCAGAGCCGTGACCGGCGGCTCCTTAAAAACTGCTCCTTCCTCAAGGCTCTTCCTATTTAGCCTGAGCGCTGCAGGGTCAGGGAAGACAGGGGTGAAGGTTAAGTCTCTTCCTGGAGTACGTGGGACACCTGCGCTAAGGACGGGGGACTGTGAGGGGTAGGAAAAGGGGCTACCGGGGATGTGAGGCGAGCTGAGCAACAGGCTGCTTCCTGTCAAAGGGCCGTCGCTGCCGGGCGTGTTGGGCACAGTGTCGGTGCTCTGAGATTTGCCCAGTCTCCGGGCGCGCTCCATCAGGTCCCTGCCCGGCGTCCGGGGGATGTCCTCGTCCGTGGGGAGCCTCGGTCGCTGAGGAAAGTCAGGAAGGGAACCAGGGGGAGGGTGGAGGAGGGAACGACCTTCTACTGTCGGGTGAGGAGGGAGGGGAAGGTGCATTAAGGAGGTGGAGACGGATTTGGAGGCAGGTGCCTTTAGATGGGATGGGACTAACACGGCAGGGGTGCAGGGGACTTCCTCAGGCTCCGTTTTACCTTTGACTTTTGTTTCGTGGTCGCTGTCAGGCAGGGCCCCTGTGGGCGTGGGGGGCCGGAGGTTTGTTACGTACTCCTGAGGTTCAGGTTTGACTGAGGTGATGCTTCCATCAAGCCGAGGCTTTTCCTCTTTAACTAAAACAAAATATATATATTTTATTAGTTTTATTAGTTAAGGTGCACGTTTGCTGTAAAAAAAAAAAAAAAAAAAAGGGGTGCTGGCTATTACCTGGAACACCTTTAGGTGACAACGGCTTTCGGTCCTCCTCCGCCGGACTGGGAGGTCTACGTTTGGATTTGATACTCAGCTCCTCCTTCTTGACCTGTACTGCGAGAGGACTCGGCGGTTTACTCTCCACCTCCTTGTCCGCCTCATCGAAGGACGAAGTTGTGGATGAGGAGGAGGACGACGAAGACGTCCCTGCTTCTTTGCCGTCCATCTCGTCATCTGCTACCATCTCTTCTTCTTCCTCGTCTTCTTCCTCAGAGCTTAACTCGTACTCGGAGTCTGAGCTCTCCACCGAGGAGTCGGAGCTCTCAGATGAAGAGTCGGAGCTGACCTTGGAGGAAGCCGAGCTCTCGGCTTCTGCAAGAAACGAGGCAGCAGGCATGAAGAACGACAGGAAACGAGAGGAACCAACAAGACGCTGCTGTCAGACACAAGGTACCGTCATCAGATGAATCAGAGGATGCACTGTCACTGGATGAGTCTTTATCGTCTTCATCTCGTCCTTCGTTGTCGCTCTCCTATGAGATGATCCGATAGGTCATTAATAAAAATATAAATAACTTCTGCATCTTCTTTGCTACAACCAGGTGTGCTCTTTTATAGGTCTAACCTTGACTGACGACAGCCTGTCTATTTCCTTCTTTTCATCAGGCTCCTCTTCCTCCCTCTCGGACTCTTCCTCCTCCTCCTTCTCTGAGGTGTCCATCTCCTCTTCTCCCTCACTGTCCAATTCGAGTGGTCGCGAGTGCCGTCGCTTTGCGGACGCACTGTCGCCATCCATTTTGGACTCTCCAGAGTGGAGCTCAGCTGGGTCTCGATCTCGCTCTGACGGAAATTTACCACCAGAAAAAACACAACCTTTAAAATCGAACAAACGAAACAAAACAAAACAAAAAACCAGCAGAAAGTTACCTTCATCCTCCAGCTCGTCATCGACTGGGGTGGACGGCCGGGCTCGTTTGTTGTCGCATACAGCTGCGGCCTCAGGTGGGTCTTTCCTTTTAACCTGAGAGCCCATAAACGTCAACTCGGTGCAGACACGCCTCTCTGTACCGCAGTTAAAGAGAAAATGTGGCTTCGAAGTTTCTTACCTTAAAGGAGGGCAGCCGGATGGCTCCTCGTAGGCCGATTCCTAGACCCATTCCTTCGAAGCCGAGCCCTTCACCCTTGTTCCAGTTCTCGAGCAGACTGGAAGCCAGCGTCTCTTTAGGTTTGGGCTTTTCTTCTTCTTTTCCCTCAGCACCCTTCACTGGAGTCAGGGATGTCTTGGTGAGGAAACAAAAAAAAAAGATTCAAATGCTGAGTTATTAAACAACTACACTGAAAATTAAAAAGACACTGGGTCCAAATGTTAAGGCAAATGATTACAGCGGTACAAATTTTAAAATGTGTAATAAATAAAACATGGCGCAAAACTCTTCGGGATTGCGTGCGTCATCAGCACCAAAAAAAAACAACAAAACAAAAAAGTATCAAACATTTTGACAACCAGAAACAACACAAAAAAGTAAAAAAGCTATGACACTGTTAAAATAATTTACCACCTTTTTCTGCAATATTTGCATTTACATAAACAACAAGCGGAGTCCGATCAGGCAAATCCTTTGTGGCGCTGGTCACGATGACAGGCGTCATACTATCAATTCAAAACTCCTGGCTGTGGATGCAAGCTGGACCACAGCGACGCAAATTAGCAACAACTACAGAAACAGGACAACGCCTGCAGAAAGTGTTTATATAGTCCAAATTTAAACCTCCGTACATCTAAAGTTGACATAGATCCATTTGTTATATGCTAACAAACGTGCTGCTGTTCAGCGTATTGTTTTTATGCTACTAGCGCTTAGTGTATTTTTAGTTAACGTTTTTCATAGTTCATATCTTAGATCTTATTACTGTTTTACTTTCCATTTTATACTTTTGTTGGATGTAACTGGGACCCTGTGTGCACAATGTCACAAAAAAAAAGAAACTCTGACTCTGATAAAGTTGATATGTTTCATTTAGTCAGATGAAATGTCGTACCTTTGCTGAATGCTCCTTCTTTTCCCACCACTCATCGAAAGCCCTAAAAGCCACCACCTCGACCATTTTGCGATTGAGGTCCCTCTTCATGATGGCCTTCAGCTCTTTGACGATGACCAGCAGCACGCCGTCAACAGTGGCTTTGTGAGGATCCTCTTTCTTCGTATCGTACCCCGGAGGAGGAACAGTGGGGTTGAACGTTGGTAAACTAGGATGGTTCCACTCATGCCCAGGTGCTTCTGTGCTACAGGCGGGTGTAGCGTCCATAGAAAGTTGTGTGTAGTGTCCCATGAAAGGCCCTGATTGGCAACCGTCTATGAAATGGGGATACTGATAGGGCCCTCTGGTCTGAGCCATGCGGCTCAGCATCTGCTGCTGCATCTGGAAGGACATGGGAACCGTGCTCCATCGTTCCCATGGCACACAGTTCATCAGGCCCATCAGCTGAATCATGCTCGGGGCATAGGGACTCATGGGAGGCAGCATATGGTGATGAACACCAGGGTGGCCAGCCAGGTGAGCAGGGTGGCCAGACATGGCAGAGTGAGGGTCCAGGTGGTGGTGAGACATGGCAAAGCCAGCTTGTAGGGGGTGGTACCCAGCGGCATGCATGGACATGGTCTGCATTTGGGACACATCGTCATTTACGATGTCACAATCTCCGCCGGTGATTGGAGCGGCGGGCATCTCGTCATCAGAGATTTCCATGTCTTCTCCTGACGACTGATGGCCCTGAATGAAAAGAGACAACTCGTCAAGACGACACACAATTTGCATAATCATCAGGCCTTTTTATTCAGCCCAGCCATCAGAGCAGATGTAATTTATAATCAAGGTGTCTGAGATCAGGTCAGAGGGTCACAAACAAAAATTTGACTCCAAACTCCTTTATCTTTAACACAAAACATTTTCTAAAGTTGAAGTTGTTGTCACATGTTTTATTTAAGCAACTATAAAATATCCATTTAAAAGTTTTTTGATCATGAATGACTGTTTTCACAAACTACTGAAATATGCTCCTTCAAAATAAAAGCCTCCAGAGCAGAGTTTAAAGTTTAAAATACTCCTTAGTACGGTCAAACACAACTGACCTGTGGATCTGATCTGTACTCTGCAGGTTTCCAACTAGAACAATGTGTTCATTATCACTAAAAGTCACAGCAGGAACTACAAATACAACATTTAAACACCAGTCATAGTTTATGTCAATGAGCTGACTTTACTGTAGTTAAATATTACAAAATATCTGTGACAACTGTTGCAGAGATGAAAGTAAACTGACTAAACTTGCTAGGGGAGTGGCCTTGTTACCCAAATGACCTGTTTGCTTTGTTTGCTTTGTGATAACTTGAAATATGAGCTCGGAGAGGCAATCCTGACTGTCAGTCTGCTAAAACCAGGAAGTGCGGTGCAGAATGGGGCCAACAGCCGAACTGTGTTTTCCTCTGTGTGTGAACAAGTGCAATGAGAGTTAGAAAGAGGAAACAAGGCACTTTGTTCCCTTAAATGCAGAATGGCTCCTATTTGTTCATTCAAAACACAAGAGTAAAATGTAGAAACACAAAGTAACCAGCCTGACAGTGTTTCTGGAACAAAAAAAATAATTGCAAGGTAGCAAATTAAGCAAATAAAATTTTGAATTAATAAATTGTAGAGAGCTGCTACCTGCGCTTATGAAGTTTTAATAACAATTCAACAACAGTTAACTGAAAGAACAATCATTTTTAGGCGTGAAGCACGTGTGGATGTAAAACCAGAATTTTCTTTGCAAGGCAGAACAAACACAATGACACAAAAGGCTTCACTACAACCATCGCACCGGAACTAGACCTGACTTCCTGTGTCCCTAACTGTCATTCACACCTGCACACGTAAACGTCCCATGCCACTATCAACTATCTGAGACTTTAAAGTGAGAGCAGGTCGCAGTGACCCCTTTGCCTGCTGATTCTTGCAAAATGCATCATGCAGTTTTTCAGAGTCTTACCGTGTCGGTTTTATCCGGGGGAGTGTGGCCTCGAAACGAGCCCTCTTTGACAACACTTTTGCTCCTCTCGTGAACAGGAGAACTGACTCTTCTGACCAACGAGGCTGTTCCAGGAACGGGGTCTTCGTCGTCCGAGTCTGGCAGTGGAGTTGGGCTGATATCTTCCAAACCTGTGCTGGGGGGACGGGAATTCTGTTGACCGCCTTGCGAGCCGCTTGTGTAGGGTGGGATTGGGGATAGCTGAGAGGACGAGGAGGAAATAGGACTTCCCTCCATTCGCACCTCATTGTCCGAGTCCCGCTCGTCCAGGAAGGGCAGCAGTTTTGTCCTTTTTTCCTTGAGGAGCATCTCGATGCGGGAATCCAGGCTGTTGCGCTCTGAATCCAGCGCCGGGGAGCCCGGCGAGGGGCAGCCCTCCGGCGTTTGAGGAGGAGGGGTGGATGGATGTGGAAGAGGTTCTGGTGGCGGCTCTGGGATTGGAGGAGTTTCTGGTCTATCTGTGACTGGCAAAAAGTCTGTGGGGGCTGCCAGTGGAGGCTGCGGCGGTCGCAGGTACTCACCCTCCCTTTGGGCAGGGTGATGGAAAGGGGGCTCGGATGGAGGAAAGGCGGGAGGCAAAGGAGTCTGGTATGGCGAGAAGGCAGACTTGAAGTTTGGTGTAGCAGGAGGAGGTGCGGTGTAGCTGAAGGAAGGGGTGGTAGGTGGAGGTTCAGGTGGGGTGAGCTGGTGCTGTCTTGGAGTTTGTTCAGACGTACTTCGGTACAGGCTGCTGCGATACTGAGGCCTCTCCGGTCTGCGGTTGTATGCGTCTTGGAACTTACTCTCATGTCTGCGAGACTTGTAGCCTCCGGAGCTCTCGGGACGGCTCGACTGATACGCAGGCGTGGACTGCCGGCTGGAGTAACTGGAGTCCTGAGAGAAGGGCGTACCCGGCTGGCGTGGGGTATGAGGGGTTCCCTGGGACTGGGGGGTGTCCTGCCTCAGGCTGGAGTAGCCCGTCTCCAGGCTGAGGGGAGTGCTAGAGCTGCTGGGGGGCAAAGCTCCAACCATAGAGGATATGTTGCCCTCAGACAACCTGCGGATGGGCTCGCAGGCCTGACGAGAGGCAAACAAGATGGAGGTCGGTCAGTAAGACAACAAAACCATTTACAGCAACCAAACCTTAAAAACTCTTATGGTTTCTAACAATAAAGCCACTAAATTAAATCCTAACATTTTTTTTCTTCAGATGACTAAATACATTCTATTCAAGACAATATTTAAACATCAGCCAGGGGGATTGAAATATCTAAGTGGGCAAATCAGAGACTGTGAAGCCAAGAAGAAAGATTAATTGGTTTTAAGAGTTTAAATCACTGTCAAGAGTCTGGATAACATCTCCCAACGCTACACCAAGGAAATACTGGAGTCATCTTAGATGTGAAAATGTCCCTTTTCAACAAAGTAATGCTATAAAAACAACAAAACAATAAGTAGTTCTCCAAAATGACTACACAAACTGGCACTAAATGACTGCTGACAAAATTTAGAGTGATTACAAAAAAAGAAGAAAATTTAAAAACATTTTGCACTTTGTAAAAAATTTTTTTTTTACCAGTAATGCCTCTGTCAGGCTCCGAGGGGAAACCTCTCGGGTCTCCTCTCCACCAACAGGCAGCGTCCATGGAGTGTAGCTGCCATTCATCAGGAGCTGCAAGTACCTGAGGCGATTCTCACCTGCAGAGCAGTAAATGTGAATGGATCAGCGGTTTAAAACGTCGTCTTAACACTGGAAGGCTATTAAACTATTCAAACAAAACTTTTTTCAGGGATAGATGAACATCAAAAACAGCAGTTGATGTGATAGTTTTCTTGATTAGAGGTAGTAATTGCAATGTCGTGAAGACGGACCCAAGAAATAATCATAAAGAAACAAGATCTGCATTTTGTTTGTCATATTGATGTGTGTCTTTAAATGAAAAAAATGTAAAAGCTAAATTTGTGAATGGCTGCCAACTACCACGTGTGTTTGTTTACCTACAGAGACAGCTAGAGTTACCAAAAATAGATCGACAACTGAATGGAAGAGCCAAGTGGGATTGAGAAGAGCTGTTCATTTTGATGTATTGGTCTGTTTTTCACTCAGATTTGTTAAGTACACAGTACAGATAAAAAGATAGGTTAGGTTAAAACAATACATTTATAAGCTGCATGTGTTTGTATGCTGTGCTCTGTCTTTAGCTGCTTGATTTCTGACATTTATTTTTGACAGTTGTCTTAATGTGTCTTTTTACACATGTAGCAGCAGATGCACCTTTACATTTCCATCTAAACGTCCTCTTTGAGACAATCTGCTCGTCTGATTTCACTGTAACTGTTTACCTACACAGATTACAGGTCAGCCTAATGGAGGTCAATCACGTGATCTCAGCTTTGACCAGGTGCGTTGTTTGAATTGCATTTAATATCTGGAAAATTACTAAATTATTTCAAATTGTCCCATTTGATATAAATTCAGTTTACCTTTTTTATGGTTACATTTTTATATGGCAATCTAACAATGTGGGAAGTGCATAGACAGAGACCAAAACATGCCTCCATATTGTACAAAATATTTCATAAACGGTGACACTAATTCACAAGCGGTTTTTGTGTAAACAATAAAAACACTACAAGTGGTGCTTAATATCATTCAAAAATATTTCTGACATGATTAAATCAGCACAGATACCAAAATAATAACAAACCACTAAAGCTGATATTTTGCATCTATCAAGAGCCAGTCATTGACTGCAAAAACTAATCTCTGCTTTATGTTTCCAGAAAAAAAGAGTCTCAACTGAAACAAAGTGGGGTAGAAAGGGATGTGACGGATTGGTTTGTGTTTGTTTGCATGTCTGAAATTATGCACAGTGGGAGTACACAGCACCCTCAGCTCTGAGCTTGTGGGAACAGGCTCATTTTCAATGAAATTCAATTATTCCGTTACTAAGCAACACACGTAAATTTTACCATGTGACTGCTGTCAACCTGAGAACCCAAAACATGCAAAAGAAACCCTTTAATCTATTCTTAAAAAAAAAGACCTACAGCTCTGCATTTAACAACAAACCCAGGCTGTGACTACAGGCAGTCTGAGCGTCTTCACTCTGAATGAATGAATGAATCACTGTTTACCTTTCGGGTCCAGCTCCACGTGGATGATGTTTCCCATCACGGACGTGTTGTGCAGCGACTGAACAGCCACTTTGGCGGACTTGACGTTCTCGAAAACAACCTTGGCTATTCCCAGGTGCTTTTTGTTCTTCGGGTTGTACAGGATCTCAACCTCCTCGATGTCTCCGAATTTTTTGCACATGTCCGTGAGAAACCCTTCCCTGATGTTGTCGTTGAGCCTGGCAAAGGTCACCTCCTTTGGGGGCACGGGGCCCACGTAGCACTCATCGATCTGGGAGAAGAATGACAGGAGTTAGCGTTAATGGTGTTAAGTGCCGCCGGGTTAATGATGCACCATGCGAGGTTAAGCTCTAACAGACGAGATAAGAACAGTGGTGGAGAAGTTGCAATGTTTCCACAAATCTGGAAGTGTGCATCCGAGCAGGTCCTCCGACTTTAAACCTCACATCCCAAAGATGACAGGGAGGGGGGTGTGTCTGCAACTTCTGACAGCATCTCTTTCCCTCGTGGAGACAAACCACATCTGCCACAGTAGATACCTTAAATTTAGGCACCGGCAGGTCTATCTCTTTGTACTTGGTCCAGAGACGACCGATCCTCGGATCTCGGACGATGTCCACCGGTGGAATCCCGGGGTTCTGCGGAAGCAAAGAGACACAGTCCTGTTATCCATCCCATCCGCAAGTTCACACACTCCTAACTTGTTGCTAAGTAGTCCCGCTCAAAGGTGTTCAATCGAAACGAAACACCTCCAACATCGGGGCTTGGATGCCCGTGCACAGTCCAGGGCGACACTGAACGCATCATGGAGGTCGGCTACTCGGTTACTATTGTGGCCGTTCGTGGAAAGGCGGCACTTACTGGCATGCTAAAGGTCTGTCCATCGTAGCGATACAGCTTGTGAGACCCCCTCTTCAGCGCCGGGTCGATTATCAACTTGTAACTTCTCCAGTGGTGACTCCGCTTCTCCGCCGAGCCGCAGACGGGATGACTGTCCATGCCGTTCGCCAGACCTGAAACGACAGCGGGGAGAGCGACGGAGCTAGCGTTAAACACGGTGCCCGAGCCTCCGACACTTTCCAACGAGCTGGAAATGCATGACTTTGGTGGTGAGCGCGGGTGGAGGGGACCCTAGGAAAGCGAAAATTAGAATCGTATATCCCACTCACGGAAAACAGGAGAGCTGGATAAAATAGGAGAGAGAAAAAAAAAAAAAAAAAAAACAGAACAAGCTTACTTGAACTCTGCTTTCTGCCATGGTCTTCGTTCAATCTGTTCCTCTCCCCCGGCTTGGACATGGTTCGTCCGATCGACTGCTTTTTTAATTGATGAAAAGATTAAATCGCTTTCCTTTCGCCGCGTACATTACATGGTTTAGCTTGAAGAATACTGCCTCCTTTTCGGCGAGAGCCAGCACATATTGTGTGCCTCTCTGGTCTCTAGCTGCTGTCTCTCCCACAATACACCGCTAGGCTTGCCCACCCCGCGTACTCGTCGCACTTTCGTTACAAAAGTTGTATCTAATTTAAATAAAAGTGCTACTCGTATGTATTGAAAATATTTTTTAAAGAGCTCTAATAGCGACTTTTTAAACCAAATTAGTTATTTAAGACCCGGCGACTGCTTATTGAATATAATCCTCAAAATGTGTGGAATCTGCCGACTGCATTTACCTGAACGGCGAACAAGACAGAGGGGAGCAATATCTTATTAACCACCTCCGAAGACTAATGAAGCTGATTCGGTCGAGATTTTATGTAGGGAGACGTGCTGGTGCGGGTTTTAAAATAATGATGCCAAATAGATCGTAACTGTTAAATTAAACAATAACAATTTGATTGAAATGAGGAATTCGGCGTTAAATGTTGCGGTCTATTTGACGTCCAGAACTGTAGGAATGCGGAGGTTTGTGTCTTTCTCTGTCAGTCGGTCGCAGTCAGATCAACGTACACGCGACGATTCCTGGAGTTTTTCAAAAAATTTTTGTCATTTTTTAATTTTTATTTTTTTATAAACCTAAACCTCTTTTTTAATTGTTTTCGACTGAGTGGTTGTTGTCGAGCAAACTGGGTTTTGTTTGACATTGCCTGTTGTTTTCGCAGTGCTCGAGCAATTGGCTGGTTAACAGCGGCAGCTTGGCGGACCAATCAGAGCGCAGCAGCGGTTGGATCCGTCCGCTATTAGAGGCACGGCTCAGGAGCCCTTCAACAGAGAGCAAGGAGAGGGGGCAGAGTGCTCTCAGCAGCCATTTTCCTTAAACAGGACTGAATGGCCTATATGGGTTTCCTTTGTTCCAAAAAGGGATCTTTACACTTGATTTCCTCATCTCTTACGGACTATGATAAAACTATGATTGCTTCCTTTAAAGGATTGAGAAGATGGAAGAGAATGTGCTGGATGTGATGCTCCTTTTTTTTTTCTCTGCCTGGAATCCATCTTTGTCTTAACTAGGTCATGGCACACCCATACATAGCATTTATACTCTTGAGTGAAAAGAAAGCAAAATGTGAATAAACAGGTTTTTTTTTTTTAACAATTCTGGAGATGGTAAATGATTGAAAGAAATAACAAACATTGCACTTGTGGCCTTGTAGGGAATGAGTTGCAATGAGTAAGTTCCAATTCTTTTTCATAACATTTTTTTTATATATAATGTGAAATGTAAGGCATGCAGTTAATGTCATTCAAAAGTATATTCTGTCAGTTGATCTTTCTATAAATGTCACTCTTAACTTTTATCTTTTCACGGCATGTTGGCATAAAGGTTTTACACAGGTCTAAAGCAGGCCATGGATGACTAATGACCTTTTCTATAATAATTTAGTGTGCTTTTTTCCACTTTTTATTCCTCTGATTAATGACTCTAAACACTTCCTCCCACAACAGCAAGACGGCTTGTCTCGTACCCTGTCCTGCAACTCTGTGGAGACAACATCAAGCACGATTAGGTTCGTCCTGTCCACTCGCCATTAACTCGTCCAAAGTGGAAAGCTTGACCTTGCCTCAAGGGTATATTTAAATATCTTTAAGAGACCCCCCTTTTTAAATCGTTTCTTTAACAATTTAAAGCACAAACAGACATCTAAGAGGAAACAGATGGAGGGGAGACTGACATGGTGAGAATATTTACCTCAGCACTTTGTTGAAATGCAGTTAACAGGCCTAAACGCAGGGACAGGACTGTTTTCTGCTCCATCTTCGGATCCTCTAATAATGGCATTAATAAGGGGTGGGTGAGCGTCTCCTGTAAAGGAAGGAATCCATTAGCACGACTGACAGAAATCTCTTTTGAAAAGATTTTCTTTTTTGATCAGTGGTAGCATTTCCTCTGAGGCAGCGAATGCATCTTCAAGCATCATCTGTGTGGGCAAATATGCAAACCATCTCTTCCCTTCTTGAAGACAGGATTGCAGTTGTCCATTTCGACATTTCTGTCAGAGCCACATCACATAGAACTACATGGAAATGTTTTAAAAGGTAAATAATTTCGAGCTATTTCACTTTAATTTGCCACTTTATGTAGGATAGTATTAAGAGAACACAGGACATTAATGCTTGTAGGGTAAATAAGACTTAAAAATAGCTGCAACCTACATTTTTATGGACGTGACAAACTTACAGGTAGTATTGAAAACATGTAATCCAAGTCTTAAACGAGCAAAATGAATCTCATAGGGAGTACATCTTATTTTCACTGCCTCCTTTTAAAAAGTAACCATCTGTACTTGCTCAATGGCTTCTCTCTGCAGTTCAGTCTCAAAATGGCTCCTTTAGACAAAGGGAGCACTGTGCTGTAAAATGTTGCTGCGCCATAACTGGGTGAGGCTCCGGGGAGCGCCTTTTTCAACACAAGTGAATACAATGAGCGTCACGAAAGCGTCGTATGTTTGACAAACAAACGAGGAAAAAAAATGTCGACGGTGCGTGTGGAGGAAGGATGAAACTAATAAAAGCGAAGTTGTTGTCGGTTACTGCCGGGGCTGACTCGCCTTGGCAACTGCAATTCGAGAACTATGGACGGTTGCCAAGAGACGGAGAGCTCGAGCGAGCTGCAGCAACCCCCACACTGCCATATAAGGTCAACAGGAATCTGCTGCGGCAAGCTCTTGATGTGTTGTATCTGGGTGAAGGGTGCTCCGGGCTTCTGCGCATGCGCTTTCAGGCTGCAGGAGATAACCGTCGAAACAAATCGACCAATACGGTTTGTTGAAGAAGATGGTGCAAGCAAATACGACTTGATTCTCCATTTTTTTTCGTGTGTGTGAAAGAGTTAAAATATAGGTAGGAGGGTCTAAATCGCGTAAAAGAAGACCTCCGAGGATATATTGGTGCCTGCCTTTCACGCAGTTCTTTTCGAATGGCAAACAAAATGGCTGCGTCAGAGGCCTGTTTTTGTTCTTTCTTCCTCACACAGGAGAGCTAGCTAGCTACCTATTCATCTTCCCAGCCTCAGTGTAATGGTGATGTTTAATGTGTGACGCTTTGGAAATGAGGGTTTGGGGTTTAATTCCACCAGTGAGGTTATGTACAGGCTGTCATTTAGAGGAGAGTACCGGTACAAAGCCCCTCCAGGGTGTGTTGCGCCGCTGACAGACTGGAATATTCCACTCAGGGGACTGGCCTCTTCCTCCGCAGGACAGCTGTCTCTCTGCACGGCGTCAAATATTTCAACTATTTGCTCTTTGTTTACTGATATGCGAGTGGACATTCTGTAGGACATTTACATTTTCTTTACAGGCTTTTTTTAAGTTAACCCTTCGCAATTCACTCTGTAAGTCAAAGCACGTTTGTAATCTTTATTAGATAAGAACCTCTTTTTTTTCCACACCACAGCTCAGGTTATTGATTGAAAATTTAATTTATAACTCAGGCTTTTTGTAGTGGACGTGTCCCACAGTGTGGCTTGTGATTTAGTGTTTTGTGCTGTTGGTGAGACGTCTAAATACTGTCATGTGTTTGTTGTTTTTCTATACTGTACAGTATTTAAATGGATATTAAGTTTGTATTAGTTGTCCATATAAAGCCAACTGCAGGGAGCATTTTATAATTTGTAAATAGGCAACAAAAATGCACTTTTATGTGGTTAAAAAGCTTAATAAAATGACATCTTGATCAATTAATCACCTACATCCTGTATTTTTGTTAAATTTGACTTTGCTGCCTACTTCAGGTTGAACTGCAGTGACTTTGTGACAGAGAAATGTAACAAACAACACATTTTAGTGTATTTTAATCATGCTGGCTACACAATCAGAGGCAACATGAATATAAAATGCTCACAGACCCTTGTTTATTTGATCCTTTGGCTAATGGAAAATTTCAGGCATCCATAGCACGTAAAAAAAAAAAAAAACTGAATCTATGAGGCCAACTCATCCCATTTTGTCTTGGTGTTTTAATGGATCAAAAATCCAAGGCAAAGCCAGATAACTTATCTCTTATCGCATCCTGGTGAGGCTTGTTTGCTCTGGTGCAAGATGAGCTTCAGCCTTTTTTTTTTTTTTTTTTGCTCTGAGGGATGGGAGGAGAGAATAACTTGTTCTGGAGCTTGACTTATTTATCCATGTCACGCGTGACGTGAGCAAGAATAACTTTAATTCTTAGTTATATGAAAAAAAGAGGTCTTAACTCAAAAACATTATGATAAACTTAAAAGATTTCCACTGTTTGTCCAATTTAAAATTGTCTATTCATTTAGGGCACTGCTTTTAATTGTATAAGGTCTGATCTACACATTACATTCATGACTTGAGGAAATCAGGAGGCCTTCTTGTGTAAAAGCTGCTTAAGTTTGGTCGATTCTTTTAGTTTTGTCCAACTCCCTCCCTTTTGTGGAGGCAGTCTCTTCAGCTATGCACACACCCAGAAAGTGAAACGAGCAAACACTTGCAGAGGAGGAAGTGGGTGCAGTCAGACTGTAGCTTCATATGTGCACCTCGGTGAGCAGCTTTATGATGGTACAGGAGAGAAGTGTAGGAGGGTGGGGGGGTGGCTCAGCTGGAAACAACGTCAGAATGACAGGAACAGGAAGCGGTGAGCACTGAGGCACCTCAACCATGAGTTCTGCTGCGTTTCACAGACCTTAGCCGTCCCAAATGTTAATTTAGCAGATTTACACTTGTAAGACTTAAATCTGGAGGCAGCATCTTCTGCCTCGTCCTGCCTGGCCCCCGTTTGACTTTGCTCAGAGGCAGAACATGACACAAAACGGTGCCGGGCCCGGCCATGGCGACACAAAACAGGGAGAGGAACTTAAAATTGTAATAGTGGGGGACGGAGGCTGCGGGAAAACATCTCTTCTGATGGTTTACGCCAAAGGGGATTTTCCAGAGGTAAGAGGAGCACATCTAAAAATCTAGAAATTAATTCATGTGTTAAAACATGATTTTGACAATAAGTTTGCAAATAATGTCACAAGACTTAAACAATGTTCAAGATTCTCAAATTTTAGTGCCTCCAACAGGTCAAGATGTGTTTTTGTGATGAAAATTTTTAAAAAGCTCTTCTTTTTCTCGTGTGTCCAAACAGAAATACGCTCCATCAGTGTTTGAAAAGTACGTCAAAACCATTTATCTTGGAGGAAAAGAGATAAAACTCAACCTGTACGACACAGCTGGTAAGAAAGGGGGTTGAATTTGACTCAGTGCAACACATTTCTACAAAAAGAGAAAGAGCCATGCTGATCAGAGAGCAGACGTACACGTTTAAACATCTTATTTAACTCTGCAGGGTTCAAGTCTTATTGTTAGAGAACCAGCGAACGCAGGGGAAGTTGAAAAGTTTAACATTCGTGTCAGATCATCTTTTAGGAACCCAGACATCCCAGAACCAGCCTAATAAGACATTTTCTTTTTAAAGTATATGCTAAAATGAAAGAGTGCCGCCCAATATTGTTTTCACAACAGGCTTAGGTGTCAAACTTCATTTCCTTTTCCACACGCAAAAGCTCAAACACGGGCAAGTCTTAGCTACAGATCTGCAGCATCTAATGAAATATGACATGCATTAAGGGCAGGACTGAAAACCACCACCTTTGGCGTGTTAAACACGTCGGGTCCACTTATCTTCTGAACAAGCGCAGCTCCACGAGCAGAGAGGGAAGCTGAAGTCAGGATGTGGTTTCTACGAGTTCGCCCACAGCCTTCAGTGCATCAGAAAGTGCTTTTTGCAGCAAACGCCGTATTGATCGGGTGTTTATATACTTCATGTTTTTGTCTCCGAAGGACAGGACGACTACGACAGACTGAGGCCTCTTTCTTACCAGGAAGCCGATTTGGTTTTAGTCTGCTTCGACGTCACCAACCCCACCAGCTTTGAGAATGTTTCAATCAAGGTACACGCCTGTCCCGCGCATTGTGCAGAGTCAAAACGTGTTGCAAAACCACCCGAGAGGAATTTCTGGTTTGCCTTCAGTAAATTATTGACGGGAGTCTGGCACGTTGGCTGCGTTTAACTCCCGCGTGGCGTGAGACATGCTTGTTGTGATTGTTCAGTGGTGCAAGAACAAAAGCAATCAGATAAGTCAATCAAGCCTGGGGAACACTTTGTTTCTTAAATCTTGTTTATCCAGTGGCATCCAGAGGTGAGGCACTTCTGTGGGGACACGCCGGTGATCCTGATTGGCTGCAAGACTGACCTCAGGAAGGATAAGGAGGGTACGAGGAGGCTGAAGGCCTTGAATCTGGCTCCAATCACCTACATACAGGTAAGAAAACGGTGCAGACTGAAACCAAGACACAAAAATGTATTTCCTGAAGTTGTCACCCTCCCCGTGGTAAGAGTCTGGGTGTGTTTGGGTGTAGGGTGAGCAGACCCGGCAGCAGATGAACGCAGAGCTCTACCTCGAGTGCTCGGCTAAATATCAGGAGAATGTGGAAGACGTTTTCCAGGAGGCGACAAAAAAAGCTCTAGCCTTCAGCCGTAAACAGAAGAACCACAAGCGGAAGAAGAAATGTGTTGTTCTGTAAAGATAAGAAGAAAAAAAATGGAGGACGCTCGTTAGCCACAAGGCGACTGCTGCTCAGGATCTTCTCACATGTGGAGTGGACAGATGTGACCACTGGTCCCAGCCAGGCTTCCTTGAATGGTGCAACAAAAATGATGCAACAGGAAAGACAATAATTCAAGTTGCATGAGACTTGAAACTTTTTTGAATGTCACTTTTAGACTTTTTTTTTTTTTGTAAATCAATATTTTGCACTATGTAAATGACAGCAAGTTGTCCATAGAAAGCATTTATTTATTGGAGAAAATTGAACTGCTAGTTTGTAAATCTTTAGTATAAATTGTTCTGAAGAACAGCTTAAACATATGGATTAAAAACAGGAAGAAATGGTGCAGTAGCTTCAAAAGTATTAGAATAAAGTTGGGGAAGTTGTTGCTCTAAAGCTGCAGCTGGACTCTTAGCTTTGTCAACAGCGCCCCCTAAAGGCGGAGAATTAGCACCCTGGCTGCACATGATCAGAAAATGCACGTTTTATTTGTGACTTTTTAACTTTTCTTTACATTTGTACACCAAGAAAAACTGGCCACTGCCTTGTGTTACTGACCCCCCCCCCCCCCCCCTATAAAGTCTCCAAAGTGAGAACGGCTTTATGAAAATGAGGCCATTGTGTTTTCGGGCAGCTTTCCTATTGAATGTAACTTTTTTTTTTGGACAACGCTTCAAAATTCCCTCAATAAAAGCAAAGTGTCGTGACTCGATGCTACCGTTTTCCAAACAGTTTTTATTCCTCCCCCGATGGAGAATAAGGCAGTGTTTTAGATAAACGTGCATGAAAAAGAAGAAAACTGCAGTGAAGGATCTGTTAAATATACAAAGGTTTAATAATAAAGTATACTGTCATGTTGATCAGGATTAGAAAAATAACAGGACTTTAAGCTGTTTTCTTGTTGTCGTCTTACAGTAACTTTGCTACTAGCAGCATTTTAGCGACATCGTGTAACAAAACGGGCACCGTCTGCGCAAATTCAAAAACAGCGAAAGGTTTAAATTTGATCGTTTCACAGCTTCTCCTTCTTGGACAAGATTAAACTCATCAGTGAGACGGAGTTCTCATTAACGCAGATGGACTCTCACTGGGCTGCGACAGCTGGGGACCCAAATTGACTTAAAAACTGTGAGAACGTACACACATTCAGTGAAGTGCAACCAACAAGGTGTGCAGCCACACTGTCATAATTTTGTTGTTTTGTTGAAAAGTCACCGCTTATTTTTGTGCACAGCTTGCAGAACTATCTTTGACCGTCATTTCATTGCCTACCTCCACCCGCAAAATACTTTTTAGTAACAGTAGTTCAAACATTAGTGGAAACATGCTTTTTTTAATACGCAACTTCTTATAGTTTTTTGACAAGTGTACCAAACAGCTATGGCTTTTGAAACATTCAACCTGACATGAGTAACACAGCTGGATTCCCTTTTTTGTCCTAGTTCTTTGCAGAACAAAGCTGCCTCCGACTGTAAACAGAGAAGTACGATTTGTTTAGTCCCTTACGTCAACTACAAGCGGTCATTTATCAGCGTTTTTAACGTTTGGGACCTGCACTACCCAGCTTGTAAATAAAATGGCAGCTTGAGAAACATTTTTGGGAAGTTCAAAAGATGAAGCGAACAGGACCCTGAGCAGGTTTGACTGTTACTACTTCACAGAAGTATGCACGCTGCATTAGGTCCTGAAAGGCAAACGATGTTCTGTTCTGCTACTCGTCCTGGTTGAATTGCATATGATTTGAACAAAGGCTCTCTGAAACTCATGCGCGGACACGAACACCATTCAACACATTTTCTATACACGGGTTAAAGCAAGAAGCTGCTCATCTGGTGAACATTCACACGGTTTTGCATCACACGGCAACATCACGTCATCAGAAAGTAAGAGCGTGTCTGAAGGAAACTTTGGCTAGACGCTGCTGCATCGAAGTCTGCTGGAAGCGGCAGTTTCGGCGTCGCCTCCTCTCGGCCCGATCATTCTGTGGTCAGTACATCAAGCGATTGTGCGTGTTTCGTTCATGAGCACTGGCCTCCTGAAGTGTCGCAGACGTCACGTTTGAGGTATGTTCAGTCACTCTTTTGCATGCGGTCGCTTCTTAGAACTTTCTGGTGGACGACTTTTAGCGTTGTGAGGAAGTTTCCCAGAAAGAGGACGAGGAAAGTCAGCGCCAGCATGAACACCTGAAAACAAACAAACGTGCTTCATTTTGACAAATTAAAAAAAAAAAAAACAAAGCTCAGTAATACTTAATATTTATCCCCTTTAATAACATTATAATTAAATGAATTCATGATGTTTTTACTCTTAAATCAAGAGGCAACTTTTCCCAAACTTCTATTAAATATTTCTTGCTGTTTTAGACACCTTAAATTTTTTAAAAATTTTAGATTACCGTATTTTCCGCCCTATAAGTCGCATCAGTTCAAATATGTCTAAAAAAGTGGAAAAATCCATAAATACGTCGCTTCTATTATGTGTCACAGCTGACAACTCGGAAACGTGGGCCGGTGTTGTGCCAAAAATCGATTGGCTGCCAAATGGCGGCCGCAGAAACGTGCACGGGAGGACTTCAACAAGATTAACACTTAAAAACAATTATTTGTTTGCTCAAAATTATAGTAAAGGTGTGTCTCAGTATAACTTTTGCTTACTAAATGCACTTTGATGATCAAATCTGCTGCGCTTCAAAACCCGATTCATGGAAGTAGGAATGTGCAGAGGGACAAGGCGCTAGGGCTGGACAATAATTTGATATTGATGTGTGTCTCAATATACTTTTATTTAATAATGGTGATGTGAATTTTAAGCACACTTCCGATATGATTACAGCGTTTCACTGACGCGTTTCTTTTTCTGTTCGGGTTGAAGCGGTCGCTTCAGCTTCAACCCGGACAGAAAAAAGTGCAACACAACTATGTAAGTGTATGGTGACGTAGATGTTACGCAGAGCTCGAGTCCAGAAGGCGTTAGCGGAAGCAGGCTAGGCTAAGCTAAAACGTGCGTTAAGTTTTTGTTTCAAAATGAGTGCCCATGACCGTCAGAATGAGACTGAAGAAGCTTTGACAAGCGAAGAGAAATCAGATGACAACTGATAAGAGAGGAAAGGCTAATTTGGCAGTGTGGAAGTGGTTCGGCTTTCTAAGATCTGATAAACTGCAGGTTTTAGTCAGTGTGCTGCAAAATGTGCTAGAGAGTTGTTCCAACTAGAGGTGGGAACACAACTAACTTGTTCCACGTGATAGAATAAGCTGAGAGTCAGAAGATGAAGAACAATAAAAGTCTGAGCCAACGTGTCCCTGAAACAACACCCCACCCCAGCTGTAGCAAAAGGGACATGTTTTTTTTTTTTTAAGTTAAAACTATTAATATTGACAAAGTTAAGAGTTTTATGTTTTTTGACGGTGATTTCAAAATTTCTTTGAAGGCTAAATACAAATAAAAGGTGAACATTAATTTATTTTTTACAGTTTGTACCGTCTTTCAAGGCTTTTATATTGTTTATGTTGATACTGACCGAAATTAAGAAATCTATCATGATAAAAGTTTTGGCCTTATCGTCCAGCCCTACGAGGCGCTGTGCGTTTCTTTGAAATTTAACCATATAACCACCTAAAAACAATTATTTGTTTGCTCGACGTTATAGTAAAGGTGTGTCTCAGTCTAACTTTTGCTTAATAAATACACTTTAATGGTCAAATCAGCTGCAATTCACCGAGGCGGCGCTGCAAAATGAAGCTGATTTGATGGTAGCTCCAGGCAGAACGAAGGTGGTAGCATGGCAAGCCGATTGTGTCATTAATAGCCGCTTTTACCTATTACATGACACAAGGGCATGCCATACTGCTCGAGCTGCTATCTAGCAGCTGAAAATGGTAGTGTTCAATATTTCAGTCAGAATGAATGAAAACGGTCATATCTCAGCCAAAAATTGGTTTATAAATATGGGAAAAATCCATAAATAAGTCGCTTCGGTGTATAAATCACAGAGCATGCAAATTATGCAGAAAACAGAGACTTATAGGCCGAAAAATATGGTATTATATCATAGGTTCTTGGCCGCTTGTTTCTTAATTTGTTTGTTTTTCTGCTGTATAAAACTTTGTGGTAATGAAAGCTGCTTTATAAGTAAAAATGTTAGATATGTTTAAACGAGGTTTTCGTGTACCTATTCTTACCTGCCACTCCTTACAGTCCTCATGTCGGGCTAAGCGAAACAGGGTCACTGAGTTGTACAGCTGCCAAAACTGCAAACAAAAGAGGAGGAACCAGCTTTCATAATGTCACAAACACGATGCCATAAAGCTAAGTGTTTTAAATCTTGGGCCTTTCCCCATGTACTTATCAAGTAACAAATATATCATGGTAGTGGTCTCTTCATGACAAATTTACAAATGCAAAATGGAATTGGAGAAGCCCCGAGTGACGCCTGCGACCACTCTGAAGGACCTGCAAGCTTCAGTAGGTGAGATGAGAGAGACTGAGCATAAAACTGATACCTGGATTCTTCACTAGACTGAGCTTTATGGGAGAGGCAAACAGAAAGTCACTGTTGAAGAAAACTAAAATTTACCAAACAGCTTGTAGAAGACTCTAAGGTCAAGTGAAAGGAAGTTCAATGGTCTCATGGGACCGAATCGGAACATTTTAGCATCAGGCTGTGTTCAGAGAAGAGCTGAACTGCACATCGCCACCAACTGGCCATCCCCACTGGGAAAGCATGTTGGCGGCAGCATCATAATGTGGGGATGCTTCTGAAGGGTAAAATGAATGCTGCAAATATGATCTTGGAGGTGAATCTGCAGCTGTCTGCAAATGAACATCGGCTTGGGAGAAGATTTATTTTGAAGTAGACAATGACCTGAAGCATATTGCGGAAACTTCAGGTGAATGTTCTGAAGTGGTTGAGACAGAACCCAGACTGAAATCCTACAGAGGCTACGTGGCTCGAGCTGATCGCGACGCAACCAGACAGACTGAGCAGTTTTGAAAAAAAAAAAAAAAGAAACGATTGAGACTCATCCACACAGACTGAGTGCAGGGATTGCAATCAAAGATGGTCGTACAAATACTGATATAAAGGGGTGAAGACTTATTTATGCATTCATTTTTTTTAACATTTCGTATTTTATTTATCTGATATTTCTCTGTAGAAATGTGAGCACTCTGACATTGAAGACTTTTTTTTTTTAAACAAAAAAATTATGACAGCAACATAAGTATAAAACATCCAAGGGTGATGGCAGTGGTTCTCAAACTGGGGTCCCTGGGGGTCCGTGAGCCAGTGCTCTGGGGTCCCCCCCCCCCAAAAAAAAAATTTTCCCAAGCACGTAGATGTTTAACAACCCGTTAAAATACACCAAAATGCAGGAAATCGCATCTATTTTATTCAGCAATTTCTGGGGGAGGACCCCCAGAAGACACCCCCTCTGCTATTTGCATTCCAGCGCCGACCAGTTTACAAATGAAGCCCTGTTACTTGGTTTGACTACTGCTGTGATGATTCTGTTCAGCTTTATGTAAAGAGTTTTCTGTAATAATTTGAAGAAGTGGCAAAACGTTTATGTTCATTATGTGAATAGATAAAGTTTTAAAGTGGTTTTTGATTCTGTTAATTTTATCAAAACTGTAATTTTTGCAAGTTGAAATAAAAAAAAGTTGTCTCTTGAATGAAAAAGTACCCCATGTTTAAAAGTATAAAAATTGCATTAACACTATTAAAGAACAGGTCTGACGTATTTATGTTTCACAAATATTTCCATTGCATTAAAGAGACAAATTCAAGAACATTACCAGTATTTAAAAAAACATGAGGGTTATGAGAGGGTCCCTGAAACTTTTTCTCCTCTGTATGGGCTCCCTGAACCCAACGTTTGAGAACCCCTGCCTTTTAGGCACTGCAAATTGAAATATGTCTTGCTATAACCCTATAAGCCAACATATTTCTGTATGACATCCTTAAAAGTAGTATAATATAGTGTTTAGCTCTATGAAGTAAATTTAAGCAGAAACATTTAGAAAATGACTTACGTGGCCAAAAAACAAGAAAGGCAAAAGGAAAGTAAGCCCTCTCCACATCCAGGACTGAAATCCCTCTGCAAAGAGACAACAACTGTAGCCTAAAAACGACTCTGTGTATATACTGTATATACAATACAGTACAGTATATACATATACATACACATTATATGCATGTATATGTATATGCATATATATATATATATATATATATATATATGCATGCATGTATGTAGTTTGTTTCTGCACAACTATTTGACATTAAGGCTTTAAAAAGGCCAGTTTACTTGAGTTACCGGCATCTGCATCTCAACAAGCTGACGCTAACAGCCGTCTCCATTCTTCACCCTTACCCCCATTTGCTAGACGTGCAGCTGCAGATGGCTCGAGAGTTCAAACGATTGGAATGACCTGCCCCCAAAATAGTGTACAAACTCACCCACTGTTAGGTCCAGCTGATTTCTCTCCCCCAAAGCACGCAGCCTGTACAAGCAGCCGCTCTGGTAGTAATACTGGAGGAACTGAAGAAAGCCTGAAAGAGGCCACAATTGCAAAGCAAAGCAAAAAAAAAAAGTTACCAAAGTGCACCGCAAAGCTGAAAAATGGATTGGAGTTGATCCTCGAAAATTTTCTTTTAATGCCCAAAAAATAAAGGTAACAAGAAATGATATTTAATTGGGAAAATGGCACTGATTTTAAAAGGACTGAGATAAATATATTAGCAATTTATACCAATAAAACATCCTAAATGTTCAGTTCAGTTTGAATCATCCTGCAGCTTCATGTTTGTTCCAAGATGTTGGCTTTTATGTGTTGACATATGTGTTAAAATGATTCTAAAGGACATTTCAGTGTTACGTAACAATAGCTGTCACTGCAGCTGACCCTAGCAGCACTTCATTTAAGACTACAGCACTGATATCATGTCTGTCTGACACAATCTGACATGTGAACACAGTGAGCTCATATTTTTATGACCTAAATTAGAGTTCTGGACTTTAGAAGCAAGTGTAAATGGTTAAACTGGTTTTTAGTGAAGCAGGGGTCAGAACATGTCTTCACAATGTTCCCGACCATGTTTGGTATATCAGTGCGATGATGTTTTACTCATCCTCAAATTGTTCCTTTATTAATAAATACCAAGCAGGGAAGCTTAGATGAGCTAATTCAGGCTGTATTATAAGATTGTTGTTTACAGAATATCAAAATGATGAATTTTTGTCTTACACTGATGTCTGGGCAGAAAAGTCTTTAAAGAAACACGTTCAATAGTTTTAGTGGAACATTAACCAGTAGAGTGTACTAAATACTCAAATGTGTGGGTAAGTTTGGTTAAAGTTCAGGGGGAAAAAAGTGAAACAACAGAAGAAAGAGGTTTTAAATTAGACGCTACACATTTTGTACCAAACACGGAACCGAACAAGATGAGGTGAAAACGGTTGGACTCATTGTGCTCAAAGGTCAGCAACTAATGTGAAATATCTGCGGCCTAATTTTCTTCAAATATGCAAACACAAACAAAACAAAAGCCACAAACAGTAATACATCAGCTGTGTTTAGTTCAGCATTAGCCTTGGTAATCTGTAGCACTGCTTTTACCGTCTCCACGCTTTGAACACACACTTGAACCACTACTTTTGCTAAACAACAACAACAAAAAGTAAACAATAATTACATGTGCATATAAATGATCTTTTTAATAGACTAATGTTCGCTGCCCTAATAAATTCAGCCTGAATATTCTAACTTTGTGTCAAATTTAAAAAAAAAAAGTTCCTTACAAAATATAAGTTTAAGCATGTAATCTTTTTTTCTGTTTGTAACTAGTTTTATAGAAGAATCAAAGTAAATATCTTACCTTAAACAGATGCTAAAATATATTTAGCTTTCATATACTTAATACTTCTAAAACATAAAAGTCAGTTGTTTAATTAAAAATTTAATTTATATAAATTAAGAGCCAGGACTTTTTTTAAGGCTAACCGTTACTGATATGTAAAACATGGGGACAGTTATGAGAGTACGTCTTAATGGCTAAAACTATTTTAGTAACAAACGAGACTTACTCTGATAAATGGAAAATGCGAGGAACTGGCTTCGAAACATCTGATACATTTGTCCCTCTGGCCTGGTAAGACAGGGGTAAAGCAAACAACAAAACGCTCAAGTCTTCTATAAGTCTCTAAAAAAGTAACTTATGCAAATAAATAAATAAATAAATAAAAACACTGTCCTACCAGGTCAGCATAACACCTGACAGAAAAGTGGAGACGTAATGGTGGGACACCCACCAGCCTTTGATCCTTAAATAAAAGAGTAGAGTGAAGAAGCTTTAAAAAATCTACAGAATATTTAAAATAAATATAAAATTTCCATAACACACCTGGAACCGTTGGTGATGAGGATGCTTTCTCTTATGGTCAGCGTGCAGTAATACCACACCAATAAAAAGTTGAATATTTCATCAGTGACTCTAAACATGAATTAAAAAAAAGAAAGAAGAGTAAATCAATAATGGGTAATTAATCACAAAGTTGCCTTAATAAGAAGTTTTCTCACCGACAGTTGAGAAAGAAGAGGCAGGTTATGGCTCCGAGCATGAGGATTATTGTCAAATAAAGCTTGAACCTCTCATACTCGTCTTTGTATGCAAATCTTAGTAAAGGAAAGAGATGACATTAATGACAACCAGGTAATGGTCTGAACGTAGTTCGTAAGCTGTTTTATGGCTAAATGATTCATGTACTTCGCCTGGTTACTAAGAAGTGTCACGTTCACATTGCCCAGGACCAAACTCAAATATAGCCTGAAAGAAAACCAAGGAAAATGTGTTAAAAGTTTTAATAGTTTAATGGTTCAAAGTTACTTTTTTGCATTATTGTCAGTCAGAATGTGTTATTATAAGGACATATAAGTACCCATTTTTCTTTGGCAAATAAGCTTCCATATCAAAGAAAACATGTTCTCTCTCTTTGATTTGTGTTTTGATGTCTGCTATTAGATTCAGCTCCTTCTCGTCACATGACTGTGCACGCCTGTAAAAAAAAAAAAAAAAAAAAAGTAATAAAAGAGCAGGAACATTTTAGGAGAACAGATACTTTATGCAGCATTGTTTCTAATATCTAAAATCCTCAGAATGGCAGACGTTAGTGAGTCGGATGGATCCTAACTAAATACTGATATCCCTCCAATGTGGTAGTATATTTTTTCATATTTTTCTGTTGGGCAGTACTCACTTAGTCAAGCCATGCCTCACGTCTTTTAGACATTTTCTTTGTTTACTTATAGCGCTGCTGCATGTTGCCTGAAGACTGATGAGCTCCTCCAGTTTTTGTCTGTATATTTTATGGGTTTCCTATGAAATAAAACAAAAACAGGTTTGGTTAGACGTCTGTTGGATGTCAGGATAAAGACAGCACAAAAACACTGGCTGCCCCATAACTCTGTGCAATAAAATAATACTTTTAAACATTTTTATGCCAGTAAACATCACAAGTTGCTACAGAAAGTTTCTGGTGCCATACCACCAGCAGAGTAGCCAAGTTTGATGATAAAATCTAAAGAACAAGAAATCTTGAGGTTCAGTATTTGTTTTGTTTGTGGTTTTTAATCATGAGTTTTCTCATATCAGTACAGTTGAAGTGCAAAAAAAAAACCCCTTTAAAGACTACAGAAGAGTACACAAGTCCAAGGGTGGCCCTGATGTGCAAAAACACAAAATGATCACTATTTCTGTTAGGACAGAAGTCAAATATAAGGTAACAGGCCCACATTTTATTCCCCATTAGCAGTATCCAGGTGCAAATTGTAAATAAAGTTTTATAGGCTGGCAGAGGCAAGTTAAACTGTATAACAGATGACATTTAATTTGAATTAGTGACATATATTTCCACATATGTCATCAAAAATGTATCTTTGAATCTGGAAAAGATGCAAACGCCCAGAAAAGAAACTGCTTAGCTGTAAAAAATAAAATAAAAATAAAAATTAGGAAGGTTTCTCAGTTTTACCATTAGAGGGTATTTCTAACTTTTAAACCAGGTGGCTTTAAATCGAGCCTCATCTGTCCACAAGCAGATGCTTCACAGCAGATCAAAGTTAAGTTAGTCAGCTAGCTACGGTTAGCTAACTGGAGGCTACAAATAGTGTTTTTAAACATATTAACTCCAACATAACCAGTATACACAACTTTGGTAGCAATTGTGCAATCAGTATCACCATGTCACTGAGTTGTTAGCCTCACTGTATCTGCTTTTAGCGGAGAACACACAAATAAACCCGAGGAGCAAAATGCTAACATCGTTAGCAACATCAACAACACAGGGATAAGGCGACTCGAGGATGACAAGGTACAAGAAAAACAACACAGTTTATACACAACATATTGTTACCCAGACAGCTGCAGGCTCAACGAAGCGTTTCTGAGCTGAGCCGAGAATGAATGACCAATGGCAGTCAGATAAACTAAAAAAGCTGCTCCGGTGTCTGTCAGTGTCACCCACACGCTGCTTGACTGCAGACGCTGCAAACGCATTTATTCTAAAACGATTAAATATTCCTTTTACCTGCAGTTGTTGATACTCTTCGTCAGTTTCTTCCCATTCTGTCTGAAAGTGGGGTTTGGACATTGTGTTGCAACAGACGGTGTGCGAAGGGGACGCTTCTTCACAAGGATTCCCTCCTGACCACTTCTTCCCCCGAAGCTGCTCTGCCTGTCCCGCACGCAGACGCTTTTTTTTTTTTTTTTTTTTTTTTTTTTGTGGTGCAAGGCGCATGCGCAACTATCCGTGTTCCCGAACCCATCTTAACCCGCTTAAAAGTTAGTATGAAGTTAAAACGTGTCAGCCAGGACTTCGCTTGCAAATATCGCTGAGGTACGTCTTTTTTTTTCTTCTTCCGTTAAATATTATTGTCTGTAGTAAGTTTGTCTGTAATGTCAATATTAAAATAGTTCCTGTAAAAATGACCCGTTCTGCCTTCCAACATATCATCCAAAGAAAAAAAAAAGGTAGCCTTTTTTTTTTTTAACGAGGCTAAACCTAAACTTATTATCCACTTAAATGCGGTCCGAACCGCAATGTGTACCTCACCACAAATGCATGAACACGACCGGTTCGGCATCGTAATGTGCGCTTTAATGTTTCTTGGCATTTCGAGTTACCATGGCGACGCAGAAGGCTTCTACTCGTCACATGACCTAGAGCGGCCCGCGGGCTACTTCCGGGTGACTTCAGTCCGGCCCACCAATGAGTTCATGAAACATAAACAAATTAATAAATAATAAATAAATGGGGGGGGGGGGTCTGGGTTTTTTTTTATTGCATTTATGATTCAATGCAATAAAACAAACATATTTAAAAGGTAACAGATCATTGTAATACTTGGTTTATTCATGGCTTTAATTGCTGGATGTCCAGCCCCTGAGCTGCTGGCTTTCAGAAAATGTGTCCCCCTGAGCAGTTTTGTTGAATAACCCTGACCTAGAGGGAAGGAATCTCTGAACAAAACTCAGTAAGTCATCAAATGAACGCTTCTTTTAAGCTACACGTACATAATTATATCTCTGAATGTAGGCATTTTTGTCATCTAAATTTTGAAATGACCACCAAGTGGTAGTCCCTGTCAAAGTTTCTTCAGGAACTTTCTAGCTTAAATATCTTGTTTGGGGAAAAAGGGAATCCAATAACTGTATTCAAGCATGAGGGCGTGGTATCAGACCTGTTGAGCTGCATGTTGGTTAAAATAACCGAGACACTTTTCATAATGCAATTAACTGTCTTATTCTCATGAAAAATGTCCCTAAAAACAGAAGTGAGCTTAACACACAAATTGTTTTATAAAATATCACTTAGGGTAAAATAAAGTTCATTTTTTGGAACGTTAATTGGGTAGAAATGACCGGGAGGAATCAGGACGTGAGAAAATCCACCAGCATCTATGCAGAAGATGTTCTAGTAAATCTCTTAGAGTCCGTGTAACATGTTTTGCCCCATTTTACAGACTTCCACTATGCGAACGAGTCATGGCATATTTCAAACTACCTGACAGCAACCCAAGTACAAAACAGAAGGAAATAGCATCCAAGAGATGTGGACTTCGACACACAATTTTCTCCGTCAATGGGGATAAATACACTGGAGAGTGGCTCAACGACATGAAGCATGGTTGGATTTTAATATCCTCAGCTAATCAGCCTGTACAGTAAATGCTGACATGAGAAGTGTTTATTTATTTATTATGTCAAGGTAAGGGAACTCAGGTGTGGAAGAAGGGTGCCATGTATGACGGCGAGTGGAAATTTGGAAAACAGGATGGATACGGCACCTACAGCGTGCTTCCACAAGGATCTAAGGACTATACAAAGAAGTACAGCGGCGAATGGAAGAGCGGGAAGAAACATGTATGCTTTTCTACATAATCAGTGTCATGCTATTATCATACACTGACATATATTTCTCTGTCTTCAGGGAAATGGAAAATACTTCTACAATGATGTATCCGTCTATGAAGGGGAGTGGAGCGAGGACCAACGAAGCGGCAGTGGAAGGATGTACTTTGAGAATGGAGACATCTATGAGGGAGAGTGGATGAAGGATCAGATGCACGGGCAAGGATTCATTCAATTTTGTAAGAGATTCTTGCTTTACATCGTTCTGAATTAAAGATTATATATATACCGGTAGTATGTTTGACTTGTACAATTTGCTTAAAGCCAATGGAAACTGCTATGATGGCAACTGGAAAGATGGCAAGAGGAACGGCGATGGGAAGTTTTTCTACACAGACAGAGGCATGCTGTATGAAGGCTTCTGGCTTGACGGAGTTGCCAAATGTGGGACCATGACTGAATTTAGGAGAGACGAAGCCTCAGCACCATCCACTTCATTTCCAAAGGTACAAAACTGTGACTGTTAGTTCTGCGTTTGATTAAATCACACCTTTCACAGCACACTATGGATGATATACTGCGTACATTTTGTTTTCAAGTTGCTACTGAAGGATCCGGAGCGGTCTCTAAGGGAAGCCAAAGCAGCCATCATGGATAAGCGTTGCTGACAAATATCGAGAGGACGAACATCAAGTTCCCACTTACACGCTTTTCAGTTTTGATGCGCCAGTTTAGTTGAACAAAAATAACTTTTGACCAGTTTATTTCCACCTTCTGCAACTGTTGTGGAAAATTATTCAGTCTGTAGAGAAAAACTTAATTAGTCATGTCATCTCAATACAAACACAGCATATTAAATTTGATGTATGATTATTATTCAACTAAAATACAATAAAGCTGCTTTTTTTTTTGTTGTTGTTGACGTGGAAACATTTCAAAATAAATTCTGGCTAAAGCCAGCTCAAAATGAATAGATCGCCATTGTGCCTTTATGTTTTATGTTACAAGTACAACAAAAATATGTTTTTTATATTATTTTTGACATTTAAACGAATAACACAAGCTTTAGAAGTCAAACAGATTTCAAAAAATGTTTTGTTTGTAAAACTTGGCTTTTAAACACTGAACGCCACATGGTTTAAAACTTGTTTATTTTCCCACCACAACATGTACTAAATGTTACCAATTAACTTTTCAAGTTTGGCAGCTGTTTAATCAGTCAACAGCAAATACTAAGCAGCACAGTTAAATTAGTGTTACAGTAGTGGATCCTGTAAATAAGCAGAAAGTGTAATAACTGTGGTTCACGAAACACAGCTCCAGTGCAATACACATAAACACAAGTGGGACTTCATAAATGAATGCATCAACGATAATGATGAGACGGCCGCCATAACCATGTTAAAATCAAGGGTCATATTTGAGACAGCAGTTCAAAGCAACATGCATTATGGCAGCTTTTTGAGTTCACAGTTAAATTGTGCCTTCTAAAAATACAAATTTTCACAAAGGAAATTTCACAACAAAGCATGAGACTGAAACTTCTTCATTCCTGTTAAAAATTCTGAATCCAAAACTGTGTCTTCCCGTCTTGGGAAAAATCCATCGGAGTCAAAAGATCCTACACAAACGCACTCGTTTATGGAAAATGTGAGCTTGGCGAGTGCAACATGGACGACTCCCCTCGGTTATCGAGCTCGTTTTGAAGCCTGGTGAGGTTAGACAGCTCCTCAAGCTCCTGGAACTGTCTGTCAGTCTTGTGGCTCACCAAGGAGCGATAAAAGTGCACGGCAAAGACTATGAAGATTAAACCAAAGGGAACCATGATGGAGGTGGAGGTTATGGCAGCAGCCACGCCGGATGAAACCGTACTGTTGTTGGACTTGATGGGCTTAATGGGCAAAAATTTGACCCAGCAGAGCAGGACCACCTCTGCGAGGAAAAGCAAAGTGCCAATGACGGTGGAGAAAGCCCACGCCAGTTCAATGTGCCGGTGCATCCTCTCGTGCGGGGACTCCTTCACAGAGTTTAGATTGTGCACGTTGCTGACGGCCTCAATGTTTGGCAGAATGCAGGTGCTGACCATGAGCGCAAACAGGTGCACAGCTACAAGCACTGTGGTGCAGGCACTGAAGGCGATGAGGAGAGCAGGTGGGTAGGGGTAACTGTGTTCCAGCTGCACTTCCACCATGGCCACCTAAGGATGGAGACAGGAAACCATTAGCACACCTGCTTTGTCACGTGCCTGATTAAGCCAGAGGATGGCTGAAAGTGCATGTTACCATAGCAAACCCGGAGAGGAGAGCTGATGTCCGGCTGGAAGCCTTCAGTTTGGCTCGACTCAGGTACAGTTTTCTCCAGGACAGCGCTTGAAGTGAGTGCTCGTTCAAACTCATGTTGCGTCAATTAGAATAATAATAATAATAATAAAAACAGCGACCGAGCAGCGCGGCTCTTTGTAACTCTTGGGCTACAAGACGGAGAACAGCGACCGACTATGTCCACCAAGAAACCATTTAACTTCGTGTGCCGACGACAACCGCGGAAGCTCTTATTTATTATTATTTTTTACCACCCACAGTTTTCATTTAGCTTGTTGCGCTACTACTGTCTGCACCTTACATTACCCAGAAGCCCGCGCGCGTTGGCTGAAGCTGTTCAGCGGTGGGAATTTCAATTCGTTTTCAAGATTTGACTCTTTTGGCTCCGCTCCACCAAAAAGAGTCGACTCTCAAACGTTCTTCTCGTGTATAATGCTTCCGGTTTGCATAAAAAAATTTGAAGGATATATAACTGTTCTTTATTTTAATTTGAGTATAGTCATTTAGCTTTGACAATTTCAAATAGAAAAGTAAATTATAACGTGTAGTCATAAATTCACTTGGGTTCAGTTTATTTATATAGCGCCAAGTCACAAAAGAAGTCATCTCAGGGCACTGGGAAAAG
>JARVGS010000672.1:19741412-19753807 GCA_031762315.1 Hypsolebias antenori
ATCTGTGTTTGGTCGTTATATTTATTTCTGCAATGTTTTTATGTCTATTTTTTTGTAATTCATTGTGTATGTTGCCTGTTGTTTGTTTGTTTGTACAGCACTTTGGTTGGCCTTGTGGCTGTTTTAAGTGCTGTATAAATAAAATGGTATGGTATGGTATGGTATGCATGTTAGGCTGATTGGTAACTCTAAATCAGAGGTCACTAATAGGCGGACCTCGGTCTGGATCCAGACCGAAATGATGTCTCATGTGGACCCAAACCTAATACCAAAACAGAAGTGAACACTTAAAATCTTGAGTGCTTTCTGGTTTACTGGTCTTGTGTGAAATGCTGTTCCCCTGTAAAAATCTATTCCCCCTGCATCGGGAGCGCACACTGCTGCCAGAGAGGCAGATCTGACCGTCTTCACGGCGCTTCTGAAAGATTTCTCGGTAAAACATCGCCACGTGACAAGGTTGTAACTGTCATTTTAATCGACAGCTCCTGGTAATAAATACATAAATAAATAAACAAATTAAAAATAAAAAAAACATCAAATAAATAACAAATAAACCTGGTCTTTGTGGGGGTTTTCTTACACAGTTTTGTGTTTGTTTTTTTTTAATCGCCGAGAATCAGTGTTAATTACAATTACAGTCATGTTCATTTTAACCTGACAAATATCAATCAGCCATCAAACACTGTTTTCCAACACATTGTGTGTATTTATAATTTTTTATTGACATGACATGAAAAATTAGACTTCCTGAAAAGAGAAGAGTTGGCTTTCTGGTAAATCTTGTTCAAATGAAAAATATTACAATACTAGTTGGAAGTTATTTCTAGCCGTTATTTTTTGGTAGTTAATGTCTATTTTTTTTTGTTTAAAATAATCAGCTTTAACATATGTATTAAATATGTTAAAATATTCCTCTATCATTCTGTGATACAGTATATGAGAACATAGTTCATCTCTTTTCAAAGGAGAAAAAAAATGCTTTTAGAAACAACAAAGGGGAACACAAGTTTTCAGCCTGAAGCTCATACACTTTTTTTTTTTTTTTTAACATTACACTGTAATGTTTTGTTACCACATGGGACAGGGATTAGCCAATCCTCTGGAGATTTATGTAGTTCAACCTACCATCACACACAACTATCTGAGAATTTGAAAACATCTGCTCTTTTTTTGCCAAAGTTACTCGGGGGGAACCAAATATTTCAGCTGTCTGAAATTATCTGTTCCCCCTTCATAACATGGGAAAAAAATTAGTTTACCAGCAAGTCCTTAACTGTGTTTATTCCTCTAATCATGGACAACAAATCCTGTGGATTTTGAAATATTTGTTCTTTATTTGCCAAAGTTACCTCCACAACAATGTGAGATGGCTCAGCAAAGGCAGGGTTTTAGCATGCTTCTGGTCTGTTAGAAGGGAAATAGATTTTTTTTTTTTTTTTTGGCAGAGCTATAAAGTCAGAAGGCAACACAATTTTCTCAATTTCTAGAAAACGAGACACAACAGGACAACATGGCTTTTTTGGTTGACATTACTTTACATCTAAATGAACTGAACTTGAGGCTACAGGGCAAGGACAATTAAATTTGTGAACTAATGACAGCTGTCCATGCCTTTCAGAGGAAACTTGAGATGTTCAAGGAAGACCTGCAGGAAGACTGTGTCCACTTCCCTGCAGTGCAGGAATAGGTTCAGGGACAGTGAGATGTCTTCTTTTGTTGAGTTTATTGAGAAGCTCATTGTAAGCTTCTGCAATCGTTTTGACAGCTTCTGTGTTGGACAGCAGCTCACCATGTTCATTCTGAACCCATTTCTCATCACAGATGTATTGAGCTTCTCAATGAAAGTCACACAGCACTTCAGTTGGGTAAATGCTGGGCATCTACAGATGCAGTTAGTTGACCTCCAAGCATATTTGGCCCTGAAGGAGCAGTTTGTCAGGACTGCTCCTTCCACGTTCTGGCTCCAAATGGTTCCTGATTCAGCTTTTCCAGATCTGAAGCAAGTAGGCTTGCAGATCTCAAGTCAAAAGTCAAAGTCAACTTTCTTGTCAAAACTGCAATATGTACAGGACCTACACAGGATTGAAATTACATTACTCCCAGACCCCTGGTGCAACAATAACCATTTAAACATTAACACATTTAATAAACATTAGCATAAAATGAAATAATAAAAGTAGTAAATGTATGATACTGTCCTAAATTGTAGCATAGCAGTATAAAAATATAAAAAGTACAGGCAGTCCTCGAGTTACGTTTGAGTTCCATTCAAGTTCCGTTCCTACGCATTGAACGTAACCCGATTTAAACGTAAGTCGGAATTGATCGCACATGGTGATCGTTAGTCCGGATTTTGACAGTTAGTCGTGAAAATACATGTAAATGTATGCTAACGCTGCGCCAGAACTTTATTTACAAACACTTAGCTAGCACATTACACCAAACATTCACTTATAAACACATATAAACACATTGTGCGTGCGTAATGACGTAAAGATGCATTTAGACCGTAACTGGACTTCATTGTTTTCAACGGGGGTCGAACGTAAGTCCGGATTTCCGTAAGTCGGATGATTCGTAACCCGAGGACTGCCTGTATTTGGGGACTTCCTGAAGGCAGCACCTTATTATCCACCTGAAAAGGGTCTTGCTCTCCTATCAACTCTAATGTGGCCCGAACCACAATGTGTACTCCCACAAGCTTTACATCAAAACGACCGGCTTGGCACCATGATGTGCGCTATTACTTTAATTGGTATTTTGAGTTGCCATGGTGATGTAATTAGCAAAGATGCCATTTTTCTCATTGAAAAACACTGACAGAGCTCATCAGTCTTCACAGCCTCTTTAACTGCCAGAGTGAGGTCACATGACCTAGAGGGGAGAGGTCTCTGAACAAAACACTGATTAATCTTTGGAGCCATTTTGGTTCAAGATGGCTGCCACAGTTAACGTGGAAAACTCAAAATTTACTATATCTCAGTCATTCTTTGAGATATTGAGATGAAATTGGGTTTGGTTGTAGCTGCAAATTAAAAATCCAAGATGGCCACCTTAGCAAAAAAACAAAACAAAAAACAAAAAACAATAATTCAGCTATTTTAAAATATTGAGCTGAAGTTTGGTGTGATGGTACCTGACAGCGATGTACAACCCATTCTGAATTCAAATCTAAAATGCAAGATGGCCGCTGAAGCTAAATTCAAATGGACACAACTCAGAGGTTTTTAAGGCTATTTAGCTGAAAGTTGGTGTACTGGTAGCTGAAAACGATTCCATTCAAGATCCTAATGGCCATTTTGGATCTTGAAAGTACCAGTAAGACTCAGGGCTGACAAGAAAATAGTCCGCCTTAAAAAAAAAATCAACAACTGTGGCTTATCTGAATCCGACTCCCCCAGTTAGCCTCGAAAACAGGCTGACATATCAGTTTCTCCTGGGAAATATGTAAACTAAGGAAAAGCTTCATCTATCACAACCGCCCCACACCCTGAACTTCCGTGGAAGCTTATCAGAACTGTGCTGTCTGACCATCATCTTATCAGGACAATGGAATATCTGTTAGTGCCTCATGGACCACCTCGTCGTCAAATGTACATGTAACGTGTTCATAAATGGTAGAGTTTTTTTGATGTCTTGAATCGTATCCTGATAGGACAAGGTGTGAAGAGATCTTTTTTTGTAATGCCACTATCCTCTCCTCATGGCTTTGTCCCTTTTTCTATCTGAATAATGTATTATGAAAAGAATAAGAGGCCGCGCTCTCAAAATGCAGCAGCTGCTACGTGCACTCCGCCCAGCTTTTGGATGACTGCACGGACATATTCTCGCTGTATCTTGGTACAATGATAATAAAGCTTATTTTGATTCTAATAGACTTTGACTGTAAATCAAAAATCCAAAATGGCTGCCTGGGCTAAAAAGAAAAAAAAAAAACTATAAATCAGCCGATAATAAGCTGGTAGCTGAGCACAATGCTCAACACATATTATTGTCAAATTAAAAAAAAAAAATTAAATGGCCGCAATGTGGCAGTCCCTGTCAAAGTGTCTCCAGGAACTTTCTAGTACGTATTATAATTCTATTGTTCACAAGGGTACAGGTCAGTATGATACACAACCAATGCAGAAACAAAGAACCACCAGTTATTCTTAAACCTGTGTTTGTGGAAGTACCTGCAAAAACCCAAAAAACATGCACAAGGAGAGAATGCAAATTTCACACCAAAAGACAAACCGAGATTCGAAGCGGAGACCTTTCGGCTGTGAGATGACATTGCTATGCTCTACACATCTGTGCAGCCAAAGGGCAGCACAGTCGAAGCAGAAACACTTTTTTTTTTTTTATGGCTATGTTTTTTCAGGATGCTGAAAATCCACACCAAAAATCCTCCTGCTCCTAAACGTATTCAGTCGTATTTAAACCCGTTCTTGTGTATAAACCTTTTTCAAGGACAGAATTTTTAATAAAAAAAAAACAACTACTCTTATCTTACAGGCCAGCTGACTTGTTTGTCTATACATAAATTTAACACTGAATCACATCATACCACCCTTGAGGCCATTTCAACTTTGAAGCGATATCTAACACACCCAGTGATGACACCATACAAACTTTCAGCTATTGTGTGGAAAGCAGTTTGATTTCCAACAGTCTTTTCTGCAGATGGACGGCTGCCACCATGACATGTAGCTTTTAGGTGGTGAGATGGTTAAAAAGTCCTCGCCTCCTTCCACAGGTGTGCAGTGGAGAGCATCCTGTGATCCAGCATCAATGTGTGGCACGGAGGCTGCACAGCTGCAGAAAGAAAAGCGCTGCAGAGAGTGGTGAAGGCTGCACAGAAGATGTTGGAGTCAGCCTCCCCACCAGCAGACATCTACGCCTCCAGATGCAGGAAGAGGGCCACCTACATCATGAAGGACCACACTCACCCAGCACACATACACTTTTTGCCCCGCTCCTGTCAAGCTGTAATTGGTGACATGTCACTTTATTTGTGCTGCTGATTTTCCATGCTGCTGATTTTTTTGCCTTTAAGCTGCTATATTCACACATTTGCTCACAGCAGACTCATGTTCAGGCTGCTGTTTAATAAGCCATATCATTGTTGTTTAGCGTATATCTTAGATGCTTGTATATTGTTTCTTTTTATACTTTATATTTTTTTGCTCTTTTTGGGTGCACTGGGACCTTGAGCACACAATTTTGTTCCCCCTCGTGTACCACGTGTGATGAGAAGGACAATAAAGAACGTGAACCTTGGAAAAGGTTGCAGGTTTTCCACAAACTCCGGATTTTGGATGTTTTCTCTGTGATATTCGATGGTACTCTGGTTTCCTCCCACCAAAAAATAAAAAATAAAACCCAC
Organism: Hypsolebias antenori; assembly: GCA_031762315.1. NCBI lineage: Eukaryota > Metazoa > Chordata > Actinopteri > Cyprinodontiformes > Rivulidae > Hypsolebias > Hypsolebias antenori. The sequence continues at coordinate 19,746,781 of JARVGS010000672.1, forward strand.
CAAAACCAAACATGGATGTTAGAACAAGGTGTAAGTGACAAGGTTTGTCCGGCCTTGTGATGGACTTGCAGTGCACCTTGCACCGGTACTCAGCTTCCCCTGAGACCCTGCACAGACAAGCAGGTGAAGAAAATGGATGGACGGACGGATGTCGAGCTGATAAAAGAAGTGTCAGCAGTTGGTGGCATTTTTTTTCTCCATAGTTGTCCGAAAACACCCATTCCATTGCCGTAGGCTGTTTCCTCAACAAGTAATAAAATAATTCAAAACGAGTGTCGATGCAGTTGATTTTTTTTGTTTATTTTGCATCAATCTGAATTAAAAAAAAGTTGCACATTACATATTATTTCTGTTTTGTAAAATGACTTGATATGTATTTGTGACCTTTAGCTGAATTTGCTGGGGGCTGTGGTAGCTTGGTGGTCAGTGTTATGGTCTCGTAATCACGAGGTTGCCGGTTTGAGCCCAGGTTACATCAGGAAAACTTTTGCCAAATCTTTCATGCAAGTTTGCTCATTGTGGAGACCTCTGAAGAAGGGAGCAGCCGAAATAAACCTTCACCTTTAGCTGAGTTTACCTAATTTATAATGTAACAAAACATAAATCGAACGCATCCAAATTTAAGGTTAAATAAACCATGTTCACGAGTATCAATACTGTTTGTGGTGCAAGAGTAGCAACACGCCTGGAGCGTTACTGCTACGGCGACTATACTCTCTGAGTCTTTGTTTACTAATTAATATCCAGAATATCCAAAAACTAATTAACTTAATGGCCCAGACGTCTGATCGGTGATGGAGATGCAGCACTGGGCTGTTGTTATTGTTTCCTGTTTCTAATGACTTCCTCTCTATGTAGAGAAAAAAATAGTTCCTGCATCTGTCATCTCAAGGTGATTATCTCCACATTCATCCACCCCTGAGAGGAGAGCAGCCTTACTGCTGAGGAGCTGCAACAGGAGATCTAGTCCTCCTTCCCATCTTGAAGTATTATTAGTCAGACACTTGGCTTCAGCCCAGACGACGTAGCAGTCCTCTGGCTTCACCCCTCTGAGGGATGGAGAGAGCAGTGTTGCTTCGTGAGCAGTTTAAACACTGAATTATGGAGAAATCTATAGTTGCGAAGCAAATATGTGATCACAAAGTATGAGGCTGCAGAACAGCCGTGGCAATTTTGTAAACATGTTTTAGGACTGTGAAGATGGTTTTATAAGAATAAATCTAATATGAAGATGACATTTAGCTTCCCTTCTGCATCAGAATTTATGACACGGACCTTCTTGACCAATATCTTAACTTGACAAATGCACATCTGAAGCAAAAGCACAGCTTAAAAACATTAGTTGAGATAAATTGCCACAAAAAAAAAAAAGAAGAAAGTCACCAGCAAATCTGTAAAACAAGGCATGAAAACCTCCACGTTTTTAGCTTCAGTGAAAAGAGGGTGTTTATATAATGTGCAACTGGGACAGATTAGAGCTTTTTAATACCACATTAAAGCATCAGTTTGGATTAAGTGCTGCGTTTTGGTTTAATTTGGATTTTTATCATCCTTTTCCCATGTTTCAAATATTAGGTCAGAAACATTAAAAAAAAAAAGCTCAGTTTTCATTTAATCGACTTTTCTCCTGCATGGCTTCGGTACAGAAGCCAATACTCATTGATCTGTCTCGTTTGAGTTCCTTTTTTTTTAGATCATTTCATTTATTTTTTAGGTTGATTTGAAGTCTTTCAGCAGAAAAGTGCTCCAGCTCACTTTTTAAAGTCAGAATGTGTACAAAGCCTAAAAGTAAGGGGAGAAGTTTAAAAGCCTTAAACTTTTGGGAAATAATTGAAGCCGATCATGCTTTCTCTGAATTAAACAAAATGTTATTTTTTTATAGTCATTGTATGACTTTTATTCAAGGTGTCAAATGAATTTGCTCATTTTACTCTAATTTTGCAATCAGATCATACAGTGCAAGCACATGCAGGTTAGATTGGCTCCAGTTTGACTTTTTAGGTGTGTTTAACCAGCAAAAGAAGGAAAACTTTTATCCTGTAACACATAGAAAATGCAAAAGCCAGCAGTTTCCTACCTTCCTGAGCAGTTTGAGCACTTCCCCTGCCTGCTCCATCCTCTGCTCCCGGAGAAGCCTCTGGATCTCCCGGACCCACGCCACCCTCCTGACGTACGGGCTCTGGTTGGTTTTCCGCAGCATCCCCGGCAGCTTGTCGGACCGGAGCATCAGGGAGGTGAACAAGAAGTCTCTGCCGCCACTTTTCTCGCCCTCCGCGCACAGATCACGTCTCTGGCGCCTTCTCTTTGTCAATTTGCTCTCAAGGTCCAGACTTCTCTGTCTGGTCAACTTAGAGCCCATGATGGTGAGGATGATGATGCTGATGATGGTCCCTCCTCCTCCTGAGAGGACCTGTCGGTGCGAGGAGGAGAAGATGAAGAGGAGGAAGAAGAAGAAGAAGAAGTGAGGGGTTTCGTTACACGCAGCCCAAACATCACACCGGAACTGTGCCCAGATGTGGCGACATGCAGATGTGCTTTTTTTTTTTTTTTTTTTTAAGTTTCAAATATGCAACAGCGTGACAGTGTGCCCGCAGGCTATTTGACTGACGCTCCACCCCGCAACCCCGCCTGCATCCGTCCGTGCACGCTGCCTGTCTGTGCACTCCGGCATCCTCTGGCTCCACTCAGAGCCGGAGCTCCTCTCAGCCAATCAGAGCCCGAGCTGCTGCTCAGCTTTGGGGGCGACAGTCATGCAGCAGACTGTTGACTGTTGTCAGATTAATTTTCCCTCCCGATCCCACAGACAGACAGACAGACAGACAGACAGACAGACAGACAGACAGACAGACAGACAGACAGACAGACAGACAGGCAGGCAGGCAGGCAGGCAGGCAGGCAGGCAGGCAGACAGACAGACAGACAGACACACAGACAGACAGACAGACAGACAGACAGGCAGACAGGCAGACAGATAGCTATGTGTTGATACAGTGTTGTTCATTGTAAACGAGTTTATTACTTTTGTAGTGTGTGAGGAGTGCTAAAATATTGGACACTAAAATTCAAGTCTCTCATGAGACTTAATGTTCTTAGAGTTTTTGACTAACACAGTGGTACAGTTTTCTGTGATCTTGTTTTGCATTTGGGGCAGGGGAACGTTGCAAAAACAGTTGAAACAACTGCTCCTTGCTTGTGTCTTATCGTTGCTACACACTCAAGTTCAAATATAACAAAGGGGAATGGTGGCACAGAGAATAGAGAAGGTGGGCCTGTGATCAGGAGGTCGCTAGTTCAGTTCCCAGACCGACAACATCAAAATGTGGGGGAGAAAGGTGAAGCACCCACACTTGCCTCCACCCTCATTTGCCCCACCCTGGGCCCTTGAGCAAGGTATGGAAGCAAATATGTGTCGCTAAGATTTGAATTAAAAATGCCACTGAAATTTTGATGTTGCATGTTTGTAATTAGTTTTTCAGTGTTAAAATGCATTCAGAATACAGTACATTTGTAACCTAAAAAAAATTAATTGTCATTAATGTATTATTTTCACTTAAAGCTAAAAATTCACACCGTTATTTCAAAGTGATCACATTTTCAATAGCTGTTTTTCAGTTTAACTTGTCAGTGTTAAAAAATTTGGCACATAAAAAATTTAACCTTTCAAAATTCAAACGCATTACGTTCAGCCTCCTGAGATTCAACTGGCTCAATTTCACTGTCTGAAATGCAGCGTCTAAAAATTCATTGTCTAAAAATTCAGTGTCAAAAAGGCAGGGTTACTTCAGGTCACAGAAATTAGCAACGGATGTCAGAATCCAACATCCACATCCACTTTCTTAGTCACGTGATGTTACACTTGTTGCGCTGATTTTGAAGGAAAATAGCATGTCCGAGGTGGTCATGGAAGCTAACGCTAACTCAATAGTGAGTTTAATGCTTTCATTTTTCTGTAGGTTTTTTTTTTTTTTTTTTTTTACGCATAAAGTTCAGTATTACATACTACAGAAAAATTAAAACATTAAACTCACCATTGAGTTAGTGCTAGCTTCCCAACAAGTGCAATGTCACGTGACTAAGAAAGCGGATGTGGTTGTTCGGTTCTGACATCCTTTACTAATGTCTGTGACCTGAAGTAACCCTGCCTTTTTTACACTGAATGTTTAGATGCTCAATTTCAGACAGTGAAATTGAGCCAGTTGAATCTCAGGAGACTGAAAGTATTGTGTTTGAATTTTGAAAGGTCTAATTTATTTATGTGCCAAATTTTTTAACACTGACAAGTTAAACCGAAAAATAGCCATTGAAAATGTGATAACTTTGAAATAATGTGAATTTTTAGCTTTAAGTGAAAATAAATGAAATTTCAAACATATAAAGATAATGACAATGAATTTTTTTCAGGCTAAAATGTATTCTGAATATATTTTAACACTGAAAATTTAAATACAAATATGCAATATTAAAATTTCAATGGCATTTTTAATTCAAATTGTAGCGACACCTATTTACTTCCATACAAGGCCCTTAACCCCCACCACAAGTGCCCTAGATAGCATCTTTCTGCTCCACACAGAGGGCTGTGGTAGCTCAGTGGTCTGTGGTTGCATCAGGAAGGGCATCCGGCGTAAAAACAATTTCCAAGTCTTAGTATGATTTAGTTTGCTGTGGTGACCCCTGAAGAAGAGAGCAGCTGAAAGAAGAAAAAAAACAAAAAACTAATCATTTTCCTTGAGATGTTTTTGTTGTCTAACTTGGGATTGTCCTGTTGGTTCAATTTGCATGTAGTTTACAAAACTACCCTGTGTAGCATTTCTCTAAGGATTAATAAAAATTGCAATGTGTGCATCCACTGCATTTAGCAAAAACAAGTACTGACTTAAGAAAGTGATGATTTGTTGATTCCACTTTTTTAAATTTATATTTATACTTAGTTTTGAAAAGAAAAAGAACACTTGATTTAGTGGCAGATGATAATGAACTCTGTTTTTCAGTTGGAAAAAAGCTAGAATATCTAGGCAATATTATTATTATTATTATTATATTTAGGCAAGAAATATTTGACATTGTTGTAGTTAAGGTGGTGTTTATTTGTAGGGATCAGTGGGGAATTACTGAGTAGGTCTTGGTTATTATATCAGCGTGGCTGACAGGATAGCACCTAATCTCTTCCCAAGGGCCAAGAGGGTAATAGAAGTATTTATGTGAGTGGCCACACAGTTTAATCGATTTAAATTCAACCCTTGCAGGTTTACCAACCTATAATAACCCGCTAAATAAATCTGGGCATGCAAAGACATTACAGTCAGAGGAAGAGTGGTGGTGTGAAGGGCTTGAAAAATCTGGTTTTATTCTGGCAGTTCTTTTTCATTTTTTCATAAGTTTCTCCCCTAGACAAAAGAAACACCGTTTCAAAAGCTGAAACTTATGTGGGAAGCATTGTGAAACCTGTCAAGATGAACAAGACTGCCTGTGTTTGTGGAGGCTGAAGGCTGTCTGTTTGGGCCAAATGCCCAGACATGGGAGCTCTTCCTGGGGCAAGGCACCAACACATGGTCCTCCCACTTCCTCTACTTCACTCCCCTTCCTTCTGTGCCCAGAAAGACAGAGAATCAAACAAGGGAAAGCGCAACCAGGCATGCAAAACCAATCTGTTCAGCCTACTGCTCATCACATGTGGCACGGACAAGGTTAAATGGTATGCAAGAAAAAAGGAAACAGCGTTGAAGGATCCTCTGAGAGACGAGGAACTGTGCCCTTGTTTTGGACGCAGGACTGTTGGCTGACCACAGGCACAGGACTTGAGAAATGGAGGTGGTCAATTGATGGATGAGCCATGTGTTCAGAGAAAACCAACATGGAGTGTATCTGTCATTGGGGAGATGGATGTGCAATGAAAGCATGAGTGTACTACTGTATATTCACTGGCAGATACACAAGCCAGCAGACCCCCACAAAAGATCTTCACATTTTTTTATTGGTTTTCAAGAGACAATGATACATAAACAAACACACACTGACACCAGTTTACCAAGTGACACACTTCATTGTAACACCTTATTGTATTTTCAATTAGTATTTATTTCCTGCAACGCTCTTTTTTTTAATCACCTATGTCAAAATCAAAACAACAATGCTTTTGCCCTGTGTGTTTGCAGATGAGCTTGTCTGTGTTCTTTGAACACATTTTATTTATTTACTTTTATTTGGATGGTAATCTCATTGAGACAGGCAGTCTCATTGACAAGACACAGACACATAAAACCAGTTGCATGAAATACAACAACATTCATAAAACATGTCAAGGTTAAAAGGGAGCAGAGTAGAACAAAATATAAGAATAAGACATGGTCTGAATCAGTGTTTTCTTTTTATTTTCTTTATTTTTTTAAGATTGTATTTTCAAAATTTTAAACCAGTTTACATAACAGAAGATCTCTGATTAATGAAAATTCCGTACACATGGGGGGAAGTAAATAAATGAATAAACAAAACAACAACAAAAAACAATAACAAAATAAATACAAAATAAAATGACAGTGCCATTGTATATAAAAAAAAATACAGCGAGGCATCTCCACATCACAGCTAGCAACCGCAAGTACTCATCTGTGTGGGTGGGTTTGCGGTACACATTAGTTTACAAATGTCCTCCATCAGAGGAAGAGACCTCACAGTCCAAGAAAGCCAACCTGCCATTTTTTGCATCTTCTCATGTAAACTTTATACATTTATCTACAGAGTTGATGTGATCAACAAAATGTTGGACTTCCTGAGATTTAATTTTAACCCAGGTGTCATCAACATACCTGAGCCAAAGATTTGGTGGTGTCCCTGAAAAGGACACCAAGGCTCTCTTTTCTACAGTACATCCTCCAGGTACAGTTGGCAACAACAGGAGAAACAAGAGCCCCCATTTGAAAGTGAGAAGACTGAAGAGAGGGGACAGGAATATAAGGGGATATGGTATAGTGCAAAGACGGGGGTAGCTAAGGCAAAGCAGAAGGCGCCTGATGAGTTGTATGGGAAG
>JARVGS010000672.1:19831894-19842534 GCA_031762315.1 Hypsolebias antenori
TAATAATCTTCATGTAACAAAAAAAAAGAATAACTATTTCTAATTTTTCTAACTCTAATACAATACACATTAAGCTACTTCAAATGTATATATTTTCAACAATTCAGTTTTGATAATTTTTCTTAAACGTACACATTGATTTGGCATTTTAAACTTCACTCTCCAAACCATTCCATAATCTAATTCCCTGGATTGAGGTAGACCGTCCCTTCAAACTAGTTCTGTATTTTGGTTTGACAAATATCTCTGTCCCCTTACAACTTTGTCTTTTAACTACGGTAAATGTATTTGGGTATTTAAAGGTAATATGTTATTCTGAGCCCTATACATAACTGATAAGATATTATAATCTACCAAATCATGGAACTTCAATAACTTCAGTTGCTAAAATAATGTGCTTGATGGGTGACAGTAATGCTTTCTAGTAATAATTTTTAGAAAGCATTTCTGTCACCCATCAAGCACATTATTTTATATGCATTTTTTTCATATGCAATTCTGTTTTTTCAAATGTGATTCCATTTTTTTTTTTTAATATAATTCCGTTTTTTTAATACAATTTCTTTCTTTTCTTTTTATGTGATTCCTTTATTTTTCCAAACGCAATTCCATTTTTTCAAAAGTGATGGCCACTTCTGCTTCAGTTTTTTTTTTAATATACTGTATATTATTGTGTTTTTGTTGTGTTTTTCCAAATTTTATTTAATTCTTTAAAATGTAATTCCATTTTTTTTTTTTTAAATGTTCATTTACACCTCAGGGCCACCGTATGCATCCAAAACAAGATGACTTTAGTCCAAAGCTCTGTCATGAAAGGAGGCGAGTGAAACCAGGCCTTGCAGGAAAGCTTGGCTGCAGGTTTCAACTAAAGCTGCCGACTAAATGAAGTAAACATCTTTTGCTTTAATTCACAGAATTTGTGCGGATGATGTCTCGATGAGTTCCCGCTGAGAGGTCAGACATGCCTTCTTGGAAAACAAAAGCCCAGCAGAGGACAAACGACGGATCTTCTTGAACTGTGAATAAACGAGACGGAGGAAACATATCAACCTTGAGCTGAAACTGCCTCGCTGAAGCACAGCTGGCGACAGCTGGAGCATCACTGTTAGCAACAAGCTGCTGCTGCTCCTCTGAGCAGAAACTAAACCAACAGCTGCACTCGTGACTTTTGACAAGAGCATTTTTTAAAACCATATTTTTGATTAATAATTAGAACATTTCTACATGTTTGCTCAGTGATTGACAGGTGATGTTCAGTTTGAGTTAGTTTGCTCAACTTTTATTGTTAACTGTAGCACGTAGGATATATTTTAACAACTACACATTCTGCTTCAGTGCAGAGGGTTATAATAAGCACAAAAAAATGGCAATACATGTACTGACATATTTTGTTCTGTCTGGTCAAATCATTTATGCGTGGGTGTATTTTGTGGCTGTTGTTATTTCTCTACATCTTATGCTGTTGATAAATGTCATTGAAGACTAATAAACCTGGTAAAAAATGTAATTATGTGTAATTTAATGTAGCGCTGATTTGTTTCAGTTTAATTTAAAACCTATCTGCCTCCCTTTCTGTGACAGAGGTGTCATTTCCAATGTGCATACCAGACTTTTTCAACTGCAAACATGATTTAAATAGGTTTTTGTTGAACTTTAATACTGTGACATGTCGTTTATTTACATGTACGTTTGACTAATTTTGATTTTTACTTTGCGTGATTTAGTTGAGGGTTATAATAATAAAATAAAATGAGATTCTGACTGCTTTGATTTAAACAGGACAGCTTTAATAGCAGATTTACTGATTTGAAAAAATCAATTTAAAGGGAAAAGTTTTTATTTTGTTTGCAAAAGTTCAGCTTTAATACCTCAAAGTGAATTAAATAATACCATCCTGTAAAGTTTTAATCCTAGTTTTCTTAACTTCATCAGTGTATAAAGCAGTTTAAGCTTCTTTATTAAAAGCCAAAGAAAGTTTACAAAATCCCCCGTGGGATTGGTTTAGTTTAAAAAGTTTTGTTGTTAGACTGTTCAAGAATGGACACCAATGATCGAGTCCAGAGAAGCATCAAAAAGGGAGTTCTTACTTCTTAACTTCATGTGTCTTATCTGTGTTGAACTATGCATGCCAGAAAACTACTGCAATTTGTAGCTGAATATTAAAAAATAAATCTACTTCTACTTCAACTAATGTTTGTGTGTTTTTGTCCCAAAAACCCTCGAGCTGGTAGCAGCACCACCAACATTTTGACGTTCAAGTTTAAACCTGAAAATAATTTTTACTCAGTCTAAATTTAGAAATAGGTTTTCAAAGAAAAAACAACAACAAACGAACCAAGAAATAACTTTACAGACCATTAAAAAACAAACTCATCTTTGAATGCATCAGTTCGTAAATATTGGAAACAATAAGATTGAGAGTTGTTTAAAAAAAATCAATTTAGATTAAAAAAAATACTCTATGACGATTTAAAAATCAAACTAACTGTTGAAGAATAAATCGTGTATTTGCAATATTTGGGGCTTTTGACATCTATTAAAGCCAGTGTGTATCAACTACTGTCAAGAGTTTCTAAAAAATTGGACTTAGGCATAAAGACCAAACGCAAGGAGCTCAAAAACAAACTTATTTTATTATAAAACAAATAGAAATGCTGGTGTGGAAGCAAAACTTATCCACACGGGAAAAACTACTGAAAGAGGCTCACGAAGAACACAATGCCGAACAACCTCGAATGAAAATGGAGCGAAACAAACAAATTAAACAAGCCGGGGCTGAGGAGGAGAAGTGGCTGCAGCTGTGACTGACAGGTGAACAGGTGAGCAGGTGGAAGTGGGCGTGGCTGGACTGGCTCAGGAGGCAGACAACTAACGGAGAAGCGAGTGGTGGCACAGAGAAACTGATCAAATGAAAACAACATAAGAAGTTTTCACTTCTTACCTCCCCCATTAATTATGAAGTCCCTTTAAATGTATAAGAAACTCCACTAATCATGTGCAAAATATCTGATGTAAATGTTGCTCTATAATAATAGATGCCTTCTCTTTGGGTTGTGAGTCTGCAGGAGGTGAAAGGTTAAAGCTCTAACATCTTTACATATCAGAAGGAATGTTAGTTATTTGCACGTCTTTCCGATCAGCCGATCCCTCGGATTTGTGGCCTGTTTCTTGCAGAGCAAGTCAAATACAGAGAATTCGAAGCTAAAATTAAGCTACAATAATCTCAGCTGCAAAACACATGCTTTTCCAACCGTCTCTGCAGCGGGGCGGTGTTCTCCAGGGAACTTGTTGCCTGATTTCGTTGCTTTGATCATTTACGAGCCTGTGTTACCCACTTTCTCTTTATTTCTTCACCGTTTGCTCTGTTTTAGAGGCTTGCAGAAAACACAATGCACATTTGATCTATTTTCCTGTGAAAAAAGCCTTGATGATCCTTAAAGCACCAAACCCAGGGGTTTCACAGCTGTGCCATCTGAGTTCAGACCCAGAGTTTGGCAAGGCCAATGTCTTCTTCTGTTGTAAAGGAGCGATGAGCATTGTGGATGATAAGGTGACCAGGAGAGGTGGGATTATCTGCAACAACTTCTGTCACATAGGTCTAAAGCAGTACGGTGTCCTGCTGCTTCTCAGGTTAGAGCAGCACACAGACAGGTTTAGTGAGGGAGTCACATTTCAGTCTTTTATTATACATTCTTTTTGTTTTCTGCAGATCAACTATCATTTACAGGCTGTTCCTTGTTTTGGGCTCCTCAGCTGGATTTCCACATAACACAGTGAGTTTCTGCCAGCTCTCATTTTTTTTTTGAACGTGCATAAAAGAGACATCTCGAGGACAACGTTATAGATCAAACACATCAAGAATGCAAGTGCATCAGTTTAACCAAAGTGATTGTTGTGACACAATCCCTTTATGTTCGCAGGTTTAGGTCCCACCTGACTTACTAAATACATCTGCTGGGTCACTGAATATGTGTTGGATCTCTCACAGCGCTCGTCACTCATCAACAGGAGTGAGTTTATTAATGATTCACTGCAGTGGCAGCTTCCTGAGACACATTAGAGAGCTGTGTAATTTTACTGAATGCACAATTAATGCTAGATTTGAGATCATAAGTAGAACACAGGAAGTAATTTTCCTCCTTAAAGTGACAAAAATCAAAAATTGCTACTAACAATAGATGCTCAACAACTTTGTTATCTAAAGACTCATATACATCAAAATGTACTTAGACACTTTATTGTTTAATTAGAGAAGTATTTGACCTCAGGTATCGTCTGAAACTTAAACATGCGAGTGACTTGTGGAAACTGGCGTCGCCAGATTTCCAACACTAAGCAGGACAAACGTTGGTGCGAAAACTGAAACTCAATAATGTCTGATTGTTAATGTTTGTGTTTTGTTTATCTGCAGAGAGAACAAATGAAAGAATGATGGTATATGTGAGGCCAATCACACAACACCAACTTGGCCAGTGATCAGACACATTTGAATAAGAAATTGTATTTGTGCTTATTGTGAGAGAGAGAATGTGGGTTTATTTTTCCTAATAACTACAAATCAGATCAATTAAAGTGATTTACTTCAGGTTGGGCAATTTCAAGGAGGCCCGCCTGCTTGAAATGATCCAGAGTCCCAGTTAAATCTTCTCTGCTTATGGTTTGAAAGAACAGAAGTCAAAGACTGACACCTAGTGGTTAAAAGGTGACACTGCAGGTTGGATGTTTGCCTTTGTGCAATGATTGATGCATGCTCAATAATCCAGGAAGAAAAATCTTTTGTGTAATGGTTACTATGTATGGCAATAATAAGAACTTCACTCTTAAAAACACTGTTTGATTGTTAAAGTAGCGTTATAATTTTTTTTTTTTTTAATAAATTTCCTCATCTGCTGTTTCAGCCTCAACAGTCACATTGCTGACAAAACCTTTCCTGAGGGTCTGTAATAAAATCCAACAGTCCAAACTAATCATATAAAAGATTTTAAAATGCACCAATTGAATTTGATTATGTCCCCAAAACTCAATGTTATGACAATGTATTCCAACAAAATATTGTTTAATTTTATCAGATAATAACTTTTGTGGCTTTTTATGTTAAAATTACTAAATGTTATGAAGCTACTAAAGTCAGTCTCGAGCAGGCAAGTTGCATTTTTGGGGGGCATTTTAGTAACTAACATAATAACACTATGATAAAACCCTCATTGTCTTTTGTTTACAATAAAATTTTACCAATATTCCTTTTACCGAATGGAATTAAAGCTTCTAAAATTTGCCGTGTGTTAAGATTCTCACGTTACTTCTGCAGCCATTTGTGTTGACAACCCATCAGTGAGAATGTCCAAGACACGTCGTTTTGAAAGCAGCTGCACCATCTGTCCTGTCACCACTAAGGTAGGAACTTTTGTCTATTTTCCTCTTGTGCTCATGGTTATTGCTCCAGCCTGCAGGATTTCCTCCTCTCTCTGACAGTATGATCCTCATCTTGGAGATACTTTCTGGAACAGCAGGAAGTTTGGCTCGGTGAGTTACCTTCTGAGAATGGTGAGCAGCTAAAGGCCATCATCTGCAGGGTTACCTGCCACCTGTGAATAAACAGGTGAAGCACCAGCTTAGGACCTAACAAACAAATATTGCAGGGGCTTTGGGTGTTATCGGCCCATTAAATGAGCATTATTAGTTGTTTATGGGTGAATATTTAGGGTTTGTACTAATATAATGCATAAATGATATTGGGATTACAGAAACTGCTCTAAAATGGTTTAAATCATATTTATCTGATAGATTCCAGTTTGTTAATATAAATAATGAATCTTCTTCATACACTAAAATTAGTCATGGAGTTCCTCAGGGCTCAGTGTTGGACCAGTATTCTATACATCATACATGCTTCCATTAGGTAAAGTTATTAAATAGCGTGCGATACATTTTCATTGTTATGCTGATGATACACAATTATATTTGTCCATAAAACCCAATGAATCTAATCAGTTCCTTAGACTACAAGCATGTCTTAAAGACATAAAAACCTAGATGACCCTTAATTTTTTGCTTTTGAACACACACAAGACTTTGGTTTTTGGACCTGAGCACCAATTAATTTTTCAGTCTTTCACCCTTCTTAGATGGCATCAATCTGGCCTCCAGCTCTAATGTTAAAAATTGTGGGTGTTATTTTATCAGGATATGTCTTTTATCCCCCAAACTAAAAACGTTACTAACTGAGTTAATACTGCAACGATTTTGGGACATAACTCGTGCAATATTCAACTATTTCCAGACAAAACAAAATATAACTCTGTAGCTAACCAGAAAAGAAGAAAAAAATACTCAAAGCGGTGAAGCATTAGTTTGTTGTATAATTTCAAGTTCCTTAACAGGATATATATTGTTTTCTCTTTCAGGAAGATGTTTTCCAACAGCGTAAAACAGCTGAAGCTGCCTGAGAAGAATCAGTGGATCTGAAAATGTGAATGAAGGACTTATTTGAATATCATTTATCAGTTATGTGTTAAAAGGGAGCAGTAAGGGTAAAGCACGAATGCCAACTCACAAAAAGACTTTAGATTTGATCTTTGTTGGAAAACGCAACATTATTAATCCCTGGAGCGACGATGTGGGAGCAGTTTTAATTGCTGTCCTGTGGGTGTGCGGAAGATGTTATCACTGACAATACGGATTCTGAGCGTGACACCATTACATTCTTTTATTCTCATTCATCGGTGCTCTCCTGTGGGGCGGCGGCCTGAAACGAGCCAAAGTGAACAAAGAAGAGCAGTAGAAACTTTACAGCAAGTCCACGTGATGAAATACATGACAGCAATCCATTACAGAGAATCAACGAAAAGATAACGGAGATGCTGTAACAGTGATGTCGATGTGAAAGGCTCACATTTCATATTATAAACTTTTACAAAACAAAATTGAGTTTTTACAAGGCTGACGTCCAAGAGGTTAGAGTTTTGTCTGTGTAAAAAATATGTTCATTCAAAATGTATGCTGTAAAATTAAAATAAAAAGTTTTTTAAGTTAGATTAATACATGCCCATAGGTCAGGTGCATTTTATTAAGTTTTAAGTTACAATCTAAAGATGATTTTTTTTCCCTTTTAAGTTCACTGATATTCCCAAATAAATGTCTTCTAAATAAAGTAAAAAAATGTTTTAGAACTCCCCATGACCCAAAAATGGGAGAAGTGGGCAAAAGATAATGGATGGATGGATGGATGGATGGATGGATGGATGGATGGATGGATGGATGGATGGATGGATGGATGGATGGATGGATGCATGTTTTAGAACTATAAACACAGACATTATATTATTCATTTGCTGTTCCAGAGGTATGGGGCAACACATAAAACCAACACTAAACCATTGTCTATAATTTTATGAGAATTTTTTTATAAAGTGGGCAACTTGTTTATTCAATCAAACATCTTGAAACTATTGGTTATGTTTAAAACTAGAAAGAGATTATTGCCATTTAATTTACAAAAGTTATTTTTCTTAAGTTCATATGATAGAAATAACAGAAGGAAGTATGATTTCACAAGTCAAACTCTATGGACTACTTTAAAACAAATGTGCATTTCGATGCATGGAGTACAATTATGGAACAGTTTGGATGAGGAGTTTAAAAAATGTTCTACAATAAACCAATTCAAAACACTTTATTCAAAAAAATGATTAAATCTTATACACTTTCGAGTTGTTAATGGGAAGAGTGATGTGCTGTTTGCAACTTGTTTTGTTAATTTAATACACGGCCAATTGAGAAAGGGAGCATGTCTAAGATTTTCTTCTTCCTGCTCCTTCTTCACTCGTGTAAATGTGTTGTCAGAGAATGTGTTTGTAAACTGATTATCAATTTTTTGAATCGAGTGAATAAATTAATTGATTGGTTGATTGATATTTGATCTTCGATATTATCTTTGGGGGTGGGGGTTGGGGGTCAGAGGCTAGAAGGTGCTCAACCTCTGGAACAATAACATCAAAAATGTGGATGGGAAAGGTGAAGCACCCCCACCTGCCCCCACCCTGTGCCCCTCACTCCACACAGAGGGCTGTGGTAGCGCGGTGGTCTGTGGTTGCATCAGGAAGAGTATTCATAAAAACTATTGCCAAGTCTTCATGCAAGTTAGTTTGTTGAGGGGACCCCTGAAGAAAGGAGTATGAGTTGCCGTTTGTAAAGTTACACAGTCAAAAAATTAACAGCTATTTTGGTATATTTAGCCTTTCATAAGAAAAAAGTTTCTTTTTTTTTTTCAAAGTCATATTTTCACCATGTCATTCATACATTTATAAATGTCATAGTTCCCAATTAAATATTTAATTAACAAGCTAAATATTTAGTTTACAAACTAAATATTTAACTTGCAAGATGAATATTTAGTTAGTAAACTAAATATTTAGAAGTCAAATAAATATTTAATTTTCAAGCTAAATATTTATTTTCAAAAATAAACATTTAATTTCCAAGCTAGATATTTATTGTCCATGCTAAATGTTTAATTTCCAAACTAAACATTTAATTTTTAAGCTAAACATTTAATTTCCAAACTGAACATTTAATTTGCTAACTAAATATTTAACTCTGATCTAAATATTTAACTTGGAAGCTGAAAAATTTAGGCGCTCGGACCTAAATATTTAGATCAGAGTTAAATATTTAGTTAGCAAATTAAATGTTCAGTTTGGAAATTAAATGTTTAGGTTTGAAAATAAATATGTAGTTTGGAAATTAAATATTTATTTTACACCTAAATATTTAGTTTACTGACTAAATATTTAACTTGCAAGTTATGTATTTAGTTTGTACACTAAATATTTAGCTGCTAAATTAAACATTTAGGTGGGAGCTATGACATTTATAAATGTATACATAGCATGGTGAAAATATGACTTTGAAAAAAATTCTATTTTTTTTTTAATTAAAGGCTAAATAAACAAAAATATTGCAGTTAATTTTTGACTGTGTAACTTTACAAACGGCACCTCATATGGAGCAGCTGAAAGAAGATAAGAATAGAATGAACCTGTAAACTTGTAATTCAAAATAAACTGTCAGTCTCTATTATTAGTCAAAGCCAGAGTGTTTCAGTGTCCTTGTTCTAAATCAGAATGTCTACCAAGGTTATGAAACATGCCTGTTTTTGAGGACAACGTCTTTGTGTGTTAACATATAAACATACGAGCGTTGCTTCTCTCAGAGAGAGGGGGGCTGGAAAACTGTCATCATTGTAAAAGCTTTCTGATAATCAGACGTCAAGAATAAATCCCCAGCTGACTCTTGTCTTTATATATGAAGTAGAAATACTCACAGCAGGACAGTTGTACTACAGACACCAAGGAGCTGCTAGTACTTTCACGTTTACTAATTGGCTCAAGGCTCTATATTTATCCGCAGCTTTAACCTGAGTTACACGTGGTGTACAACAGTAAAGTCAGACATTGTCAATGATGATTTTTTCCCCTTCATCTTATTTAGTTATAACTGATCAGAGAATTGCAGTGATTTTGTTTCTTTAGTCAAACAGCAGGAGTCACTGTTCAATTATTCAGAAACAGGGCAGTGCAGACCCTGCAGACTGATTAGGGCAGCAATAATCTGAATCCATTCTTCAGCTTTACCTAATCCTAAAAGGCTTCTGAGGTTTGTTAGTGAAGAAAGTAGCAGGTTTGGAAATGCAGCCAGTCCTGTAATTGGATGGAATCCGAGCAAACACACAAGACTGATGGGTATCCAGACTGGAGAAGCTTGTAAAACTCACTTCTCCTTCCCACAAGCACCTTCTTTAGGCTCAATACTTATCTAAAAGAAATCTCATGTTCCAGACCTGGAAGACAGCACAAATTTATAAAGGCCGTACTGTCAAAAGGCTCATTTTATTAAAATCAACACAAAATGTACGTTATACGTTTGTATTTTTATTATAAAAACAGTATCTACATAAGGACTTGACAGTCCTTGTTTTACGATAAGAAATGGCAAAAGTTGGTCCAACCTTGAAAATAACTGTGCACAATCTCATAGAAGAATGCGACAAGAGGTCACAATCAGAAGATGTGTTTTAACGACTTTCAGCTTCTACTACAAGAACTTTTAGCTCCATGTCTGCATTTTTGACCAAAATCAAATATTTGTGCTAGTTATTGTCGATTAGCTGGGACAGGAATCTTGAATTCTGTTCAACTCAAAACCTAAAGATTTATGCAAAGGCTATATTTTGAAAGTTTCATTAAAATTCGTCAAGTGGTTCATATAATATTTTGCTAACAGGCAGACAGGGTTTACTTGAAAAGCTGATGTGAAAATTTCAAGCAAAGCTCTCGCTCAATGAGTAGCACTCGGAATATGTGGTGTGAATGACTCTCAGCTACTACCACGACAAATTTTAGCTTCATACCTGTACAATTGACTGCATTATACTCAGTTTTGTGTTTATTAAGTTCAGGTGGCTATGGCAGCCAATTTGATTTTAATTGTCTCCCAAAGGAAAACAGTTGTAGCTGTTCATCCAGTGAACAGCTCCTGAAAACTTCATTTAAATCCGTCCGTTTGCTAATGAGATATTGTGCTAACAGACAGTCAACGTTCGCTAAAGGGGGGGGGGGGGCGCACAGGTGTTTTCTAACCGC
>JARVGS010000672.1:19842544-19863216 GCA_031762315.1 Hypsolebias antenori
CCCCCCCCCCCCCCCCCCCCCCCCCCCCCCCCCCCCCCCCCCCCCCGCCCCCCCCCACAGGTGTTGTATCACAGCTGCGGTTTAATTGACCACTAAAGAACTGACCACGTGTCAAGTTCTTTCAAGAAGTCATCCAATCACAGTGACGCTGTAGAAGAGGGGCGGAGCGGTTTGCCCCCTAAGCCACGCCCACGTCTGAATGTGAAAGCGCCCAATCAGCTGGTTCCTGAAGTCCAAAGACGCTACTGAGGAAACTTTTCCGGGCTCCTGCCCAGTTTCACGTCGAGCCCCCTGGTGTGGGCTCTTTTGTTCATTAATTTTTTAATTAGTTCATGGTTTAGCTGCTGACCCGCAGGTGTCGTCATGTCCCTGACGGATCAGCCGTGGTGTCCCACGAGCGTCCAGGTAACGGTGCTCCAAGCCAGAGGCCTCCGGATCAAGGGCAAGAGCGGCACCAACGACGCGTACGCGCTCATGCAGGTGGGCAAGGAGAAGTTCCTGACGGCCGTGGTGGAGAAGAGCGTGACTCCGGTGTGGAAGGAGGAGGCCACGTTCGACCTGCCGCAGCTGCTGCAGGGGGCAGGAGGAGGACCTGACCGGAGCACCCTGCACGTCCAAGTCCTGCACCGGGCCCTGGTGGGTCCGGACAAGCTGCTGGGTCAGGCCGTCATCTACCTGCTGCAGCTCTGTGAGGACAACAGCCGCAACAAGACGGAGTAAGTGGCGCAGAAACGGGAAATGTGGATTTTATTTCTTTTAAATGCACTAGAGCAGGGGTGTCAAACTTATTTCCACCGAGGGTTGCCCTCAGAGGGCCAGGTGTAAATGTAAGACAGTATAAATGTAGCTAAATTTAACTAAATGAATACAACTTAATGTTAAATAACTCAGTTTTTTTTTACTTATTCAACTTATAAATATTACATATTTGCATAGATGTCGAAAAACATGTCTGCTTGTTACTCTCTCATAACATAAAACCTTATAATTTGCCAGGTTATGAAACCCACACTACTCCATAAATCAATGATCAAATACTTTCCAAGTGAATAAGGAAACATAACAAGTTATGACATTATTGTTCAAAACTTTATGTCATAGTTAAGACGGGCAGAACGGTCTGCTAAGAACATGTGACGAAGGGTCACTTTAGCGTACTTAGCACCGTGTTTGGTGTCAAAATGCTCTTACCTCATGGGTAACGTAATCGGCATGCATTATGGGAAATGTACTGGTAGTTTGTTGTCAGCGCGCCCTTTTGACTTATTTATTATCCGACAGTCAGACCTTTTAAGCTCTCACGGGCCACATAAGATGATATGGCGGGCCACTTCTGGCCCGCGGGCCTTGAGTTTGACACGTGTGCACTAGACGTTGGAAAAGTTTCAAATAAAACCTACAGAAGGGTTGTCCTGACTAAATGGAACAAGTTGAGTTAGTCCAGTGTTTTTTCGGATAATGCAGGTCTGAAATGTGGGTATGCACTCAACGTAAACAACACACTTTCAGCTAAATCCACCAAAAGCTACAAGAAAACCTGAGTCACATGACTGACAAACATTAGGCTGTAGTTTGTGTACAAACAAATGTACTGTAGTTTGTAAAGTTTAACGTTTGCATGTGCAAAATTTCCTTCTAAATTTGTACTTTAAGGACACATTATTCATTGGTATGAGGAATTATTATGTATATTCTATTTGTTTTTCTCTATTTTATTTATTTTGGACCAGGTCTTAATGACTTTGCCTTGAATTCCCTAAAAATCCTGGGAACTGAGGGCTCAGATGGTGCAACACTCGCTAATAGAAGACGAGAAGTGTCAAGAATAAATGAAAACGTAAAAATGGATCAAATTAATTTGTATGCTAGTTTTTATATTATACAGATTTAATCTTAAGGGAATTAGGTCACACGTCCCTGTTTCAGGTGGTACATTACTCACCTTGTATGTAAAACTCATGGTTACAAACCTAAAGAGGATCAATTGCTTTAAACTTTAAAAAATAAAAGCATCAAAATAACATTTAAAAAGCCTAAATGTTCGCTTAAAAATTAAGTTTGTTTTGAATATCTAAACTTTTTAATCGGTGAGACTGTTTTTTTTTTTATTTTTATAAGTTATCCTCATTGGGTTTGTTCCCAAACGCAAGTAAAAAAAGAAAACAGATTATTTTATTTTATTTTTTTGAGCAGTCAAACATATCTTATCCATCTGTTTTGGCTCTGATTTCCCTGAAGCGAGGTTAGAAAGCAGATCTAAAGTTAAACTTGTTTGCTTTTCAACTAAACAGGGGAATCTACTTTTGATGTTTGGTTCTGTCAATCAGGAGGCACCTCAGAGCAAATCTCCCCAGTCCATCTTAAACTCCCAATTAGATCAAATCTGTGAACCTCATGAATTAAATATCCCACCAACCAACTTTTTAACGAACCTTTCAGAATATAACCATCAATGCTTAACCTTTTGGAATACACACCATTCAAAATGGTCTCCCTTAACAAAAATAAACATGTCTACAACTCAGTTTTACAGAAATTGTGCAAAAGTTTGGCTTATCTGGCAACGGGCGATACACAATCCTTCAAGAAATGCATTACGGTACATCTTAAGAGGCACTTTGGAAGTGAGAAATGTTTGCGGTGTTCGCTTTCCAAGGGCATGCATTGCTGCCCGTTTTTAATGGGTTTGTTTTATAATCGTTGCCCACTTGCACCGGTGCCACTTGAGGGATTTGTTTCCTTGGCAGCAGCCCTCAAGGATACTAAGCGGCGTCAGACTGATGAATGCAGTAAGTTACGATTTATTTTCTTCCACTCTGCTCCGTCCTGTCAACAGGAGAGAAGTTTCCCAAAAGAATGATCTAAATCGCTCAGAAAATTAAAATTAGCTCCTAAGCATGAGCATGTCCTTTTTGAAGTGATGCGGCGAACAATGACTTATCGTGCAAAAGCATTCCTACTTGTATCCAAAGTTATTTTTTTATGTGATGTATAAAAGGGATCAGGCGCCATTAGTGAGAGTTATACCAGCAGGTTCTGAATTTACTGGAAGCTCCTGATTCTTTTTAAAAAATGTTTTTCCCAAAGTTTTACAGTTTCCTGAGGTATTATATATATTTTTAAACAAAATACTGCAGAGAGACTGTGAAACACATCATTTATGAGCATTAATTTCTATACGTTTTTCCAGAGCAACCAGTCTTTTTTCTTTAGATGTATTTTAATTGATGGTCACTGAAGCACAGTTTTTATGTTGATGGTTAAAATGCAAGACTAATCCACCCATAAAATATAGATTTATTATTTCTGAGCATTTAAATCCTTTGATGTGTGTCTCTAAAAGCAAGTTGCAGCAGGCTGTTTGCTTAAAGACTTCCTTTCTGTTTAATTTCGCTCTCCGCCTTTCATGCCAGAGTTTAAATGAAGACTGTCTTCATATGAGAAATGACTTGTCATTTTGGTGAAACCTCATAAATGACATTGAGTGTTGCCATACTGCAAGATCTTAATGTTTTAACACGGGGGTGTCCAAACATTTTCACATGTGGGCCAAAACCTTGAAGACAAAAGGAGCCACAAGCGACAAAAATGTTAAATAAATAAATAATAAAAGGCACTCATGTTTTTAGTTTTATTCTTATTTTTTACTTTGCATGAACAATATTTTGCAGAAAGGACAAAATTTACTAATTTTGTTGGAGGTGTTCTAAATTACTATAGATCCAAAACATTAAAAGCTCCATAAACAATAACGTTTTACTTTTTTTTAACGTTTAAATTTATTTGATTTTGTTGATTTATTGCCAAAACATTGCATTAAACAATATTGCTCATTTTGCAATTTTTTTTCATCCATTTTGCTGTTAAACTTAAAAATGATATTTGAAAAAATTATTAAATTTGCGAAAGGTCTAAATCAATCTCTTATACGGACCAAAATTATACCTTGTGGGCCACACAAAATCACTCAAAGGGCCCCAAATGGCCCCCGGGCCACACTTTGGTCATCCATGTTTTAACACATCAAACTCAAAAGTCAATGAGTTGTAGCTGAGATATTTTGCTAATAATGGTAATGCCAACCGTTAATGCCAAAGATCTTGGGTATGACTCTCAGCTACTACCACAGTTTTAAAACTCCCTTTTTGAAAAAGCTAGAACATGTAGTTTAAAATGTAAATAAAGACAGAATGCATAATCAGATTTCATAAATCTGTATTATAGTCCTGTTAATGTAACATTTGACGTAGTAACTAACTTGAAATTTGATGGTAACAAATTTTTATTTTACTTGAAGTGGAAACAAAGTAAAAAAAAAGAAAAAAGAATCAGAGCACAAGCTTTCTCTGCACATTTGCTTTTGACCTTAAGCACCATTTAAATTTTACTTCATTTTATTAAAAGTTATTGGAGTTTTTCTACTCATTCATTAAGCTTTGAGTCATATTTATTTATTTAAAAGTTCAGGAGCAGCTCGTCTGTGTTGGTTTGTCTTTGTACGCTCGACGACTTCACTCGGCCTGAAACTCCAGTCCAGCTTTGACCTTGCATTCCTGTCGGTTTTTATCAATGAAAAACAAACATTGACGGCAGCAATGAAATAAGTTCAGTTCTTGTTTTTCCCTCAGGGTGAAACCACAGTGATTGCCTTGACTCTTAGAAGTTCATAAACTATATGCTGCTTAAAGAAATTTCTTTTTTTAAATCACAACTTTAATTTTATTAGATAAACCGTCACCATTAATCGTGATGCACTTTTGTTCATGCATCTGCACAAACCTCTCTGTTCCATTTTAGATATTTTGCTTCATAATGAGTTTAAATAAGTTCAGCTCAAATTTCTTTCTGTGCTTTTTAAACCATGCAGCAATCTAAAGCAGCTAAAATCAGTTCAATTGTCATTTATTTGATCATTTATACCTACAACGTTTGTAATGCCAGACTCTTGTTTTGTAAAATGATTAATAAACTTGACGTCAACACTAAATTTAATTGTGTCCCTTGAAGGATTTCATGTTCCTGCCACCTTGCACGCCTAAGTATGAAGCAAAGGTCTTGTGCAATCTGCTGAAAACAGGAGTTGCTCAGAATGGACTGAATTGGAGCCATTTTTGTGTTTGCTGAGGTGATAGGCTGTGGCGGCCATCTTGAATGGTAGTTTTTTTTTTTTTTAAACTTTATTGAACTATTGAACATACAGGAACACGAACAAAATAACAAATGTCTATCTCAAATTTCAATGATGCATGTGAACGTAAAAATATCTTGTCATACCTCCTAAGGTCGACATATGCTTAAACAAATTAACATGTTAACCATCATAAATTTAAATGTAGGTAATATTAATAATGACAGTTTGCAAGTAATATGGTACAAGTAAAATAAAAAAAAAAAAAAACCATAACTATTTAACATTCTACATAATTAGTAAAATTTGTCCGAGGGCTTTATTATCTGAACGAGGTGATCAGAGAGCACTTTTTTTTTTTTTTTTTTTTTTTTTTTTAGCACTGTCTAATGAACGTTTTAACATCCGGAGTTCTTGTATGAATACAGACCATAATGGCTTAGACTTGCCCTATCTGCATTTATGCATGTAGAATTTTAAGATTATGATACAAAGTATTCATCTTTTTTTTATTTTCAGACATATCCATATAAGATATTCTGAAGGGAGAAGTCGTCTGTTAATGGATGTTATGGTCAGAACCTTGAATGGAGGTGTCTTAAAGAAATATTAAACTGTAGATGTGCTTTCAACGATCACTTTCTGAAAGTTGCATTGGGCAGCACGGTGGCTCAGTTGGTAGGGCTGCTGCCTTTCAGCGAGCAGGTTACCCTGGTTCAAATTCCAGTCTGTGGGCTCTTTCTGGGTGGAGTTTCCCCAGGTACCGGTACTCTGTTTCCTCCATGCATGTTAGGCTGATTGGTAACTAATTTGTCCCTAGGTGTGAGTGAGAGAGTGAATGGTTGTTTGTCTCGTTTGTCTCTGCGACCTGTCCAGGGTGTCCCCCACCGCTCCCACAGTGATCGCTGGATATGGGCACCAGTGACCCAAAAAGGAAGAAGTGGGTAAAAGATAATGGATGGACGGATGGATGGAAAGTTGCATTAAACCATCCATTATCTTTACCTGCTTTTCCTTTTTTGTCGCAGGGGTCACTAGTGCCTATTTTGAGATATTTTGCTAACAAACGCAAACAAGACGCAGGCAAATACATACCTGCCTTTCATTACAGTGGACAATACATATTAGAGCAGCTGTTGGTAATTTAGTTTCTTGTATTCTTTCTAAACCAAATTGGAACATGAAGTATCAGTAACTCGAGGTTTAGTCCCTGGTGTGCTCCACACATTGGAGGAGGTGGTCCTCTGGTTGTTTAGCACCACTGCTCTCGTTTTAGCCTTTCCTGCCTCACAGGCTCAACTTGGCCTGTTTTTAGTCTTTGGGACACTATCTCTGTCTGTCGAGCTGTTTTTTACTTATTCAGCTGTTCTCCCGCTCTCACAGCTGTGCTGTGTGATAAGAGAGGCTCGAGTCACCGTGGCTATTGTTATCAATCACTCAGGAAGGACGTGCGTGGAGACGGTCTGATAAATATCTTCAAAATGTCCAGTCATTCATTATCCCCCTCCAGATTATGTCTGTTTGGCACAACGGCATGTTTTCTACCACTCAGGTTAGTCGAGGAGCGACATCCTTCTCCTTATCACGGCGTTGTTAAGTAGTTGAATTCCACCTCGTGCAGCGTTTTGTGCTCCACCCGTCGACGCCCAAGCACTTTTGCAACTTCCCCTCTGATTCAGCTGGAGGAACTTGGTTCTTCTTGTTTCTGTTGAGCATGTCTGCTGTAGCGCTCATGCAGAGCGTCACGTTATCTGCCACAACTCAACTACGGTTCTAAACTTTCCCCTTCTGCTTTTGTTATACTGGAATAGAATGAGAGGCTTTTTGTTGTGGGTTGAACGTTTTGATTGTTTGAAGGACTTGCTTGTTTGGCATGGTGGAGCAGTGGTTTGAACTGTCACCTCGCAGTAAGAAAGTTGCAGGATCACAGACCAGCTGGTTCCTTTCTGTGCGAGGTGCTTCTCCAGGCACTCAGGTTATTCCCTGCAGACCAAATGCATACCTTAGCTCAACTGGTATCTATTATGGCCCTGTGAGGGACCGCTGACCTGTCGTGTACCCCGCCTCTCCCCCAAAGGCCCTGGAAAAAAACAAGTGAAGAAAATGCATGAAAGTTTTTATTAAAAAAACGTTTTAGAAACTATTATCTTCTTCTTGCATGTCCAGAGATTGATTGTTCATTTTACGGTCAGGCCTGTGAGATCTGCTCCACTTGAGTTTGCACATTATAAATTCTCACATTTGTTAAAAAAAAAAAAAAAAATCATTTTTGCTGCTGTTTAGTACTTAAAGCTCTTTTTCGTGGTTAAATGTTTGCCTTCAAAATCTGCTGTCATTTCTATTCTTTCTTCTAAAAGTAAAATGTTTCCTGTTAATGGCTGCAGCAGTGCCCCAAACCTAGTTAATCCAACTTCGTGCTTGGTAGGAAGTGCTGTTGTTTTGCAATTCTGCACATACTTTCCATCAGTTGTGTCCAGAAAGCTTTTTTTTTTTTTAGTACACGGAAGGCTTGACACAGAAACTTTGTTTTATTTTGAGTAAATAGGCAAAAATATATATTTTATGGGATCAAGGCAAAAAGTTTGAGGTTGTCAATAAAACGATTAGCTGCGTACATTTGTTAATGGAAGTTTAGCAACATCATTAATCACGTTTGTTCTGTAACCTTCAATTATTTACACTTTTGTGCCAGTTTGGAGCTATTTGAAGAGACGTACTGGACATAAGTACCTGTACTTGAAAGTCAAGTACACACCTCATTAACATGAAAGTACTCGCAGCTCTACAACTGCAGAGGATTCAAAGCCACCTGGCAACAACTTGTCAATGATTCATTCAGAGTCGATGTAAAAGTAAATGGCAGCATATGCAGAGATTAAATACTTCACATTGTGCATCACTTACCGTATGACTGTAAATGCACTGTTTTCCTTCAAAAGGGGCAAAAAGCGATGTAAGAAGATGACGACGAGAGCTGCTGCAGAAAATTTCTGCTCGGTTTTCTTCAAATTGTGCTGTTCTCAAATGTTTTTATTAACTGAACAGTGCTCTGCAATGTCTTATTTATCCAACCATTTCTTTCACTTAGTGATCCAAAGAAGATGCAATAACTTTACCAAGAAAAAAAAATAGTTGATGAAACTGAATTTCTTCTGCCAAGTCTATAATTGATACTTTAGAGCTGCACCTAAACTTGATTTGAGTCTTTTTGTTTCTTTACTTTACTCTGAGGTGAGGTCAAAATAAGGTTCTTCTGCAGCCGGACCATTAATTCTTTTAATTTCTGCAGCGCTGAGCAGCTCCCGCAGCTGTTTATTAACTTTATGCTTCAGGACTCATTTAGTCAATCTTTAAAAATCCCACCACACTGACGGCAAGTCAGATGAATAAACTTCTTCACGTTCACATTTTGTGTTTTTAAAAGTTCTTGTTTTGGCATAGCTCATTTTTATTTATGAGATTTGAACCCTTTCTGCTCGAAATTGGTTTAACATGGAAGAAAATGCACAAATCTTAATTTATAAATAATAATAATAATCAGTTGCTGCAATTACAAATGCAGCAGAAAAATATTAAATTTGTGGGAATAAATGCATAAGAAGAAAAATCTACATTTGCATGATAAACGTTGTGTTGAGCAGTGTTTAGTTAAAAGAGCTTTCGTTGGGTAACTCTAAATTTTATCTAGCCGAGGCCTGGCGTTGCAGATCATCTCTTTTCATCAGCAAGTGGGAGTCAGGGGAGCTGACGGCACTGGACAGGACTGCAGATTCCAGGAAAAGGCGGTTTCCCTCCTTCTATTTGTTTGTGCCACACATCTGAGGCATTCCTGGTGGTGGGTGTGAATCTCAACTTCTCTACAGGATGATTGGGGGAGGTGGTGGGTTGGGGGGCGGCATTTAGTTTAAAATGAAGGATTTTCAGGAAGATTGGAAACTGAGGGAGTAGATTAGGGCATGTCCAAAAAAAATCATGTACAGGAAATATTCAGAGAATCACACGAAACGAGTGCACAACACACACACAGTGCTCTTTCCTCATTTCCTCTGGAATCCAGATTTCCGTCTGTTTTTCTCTGATGAGCTGTACTGTTTTCTGTCTTGTAAGCACATTTCATCCAGACTTGAACTCGCTCGCTCATGATCCTGAGACCAGACCCCTGACAAAGTTGATGCAAACGTAATGCCGACTTGCTTCAATGACATTTTCTTTTATAACTTTCTTTACTTTTTGACTGCCTTTCAGGGCTGTATGTGTGCACATGCATGTACTTCATGGTCTTTTTATTTCTGTTGAAGATGGCTGCCCAGCTAATCAATTTTAGCCTACATAAAAAAATGGCTAAATGTCAGATACCATACCTAATATATAAAACTGACACTTTTTTTCCCCATTCATCCTTTATTCAGGCTAATCCTATTGAGCCACGGGACTCATTTACAAGAGGGATCTGTTCTAGACTGAACATATAAAGTACAGACAACAAAACGGTGACAACGATAACTTACAGTTAAAATAAGAGTACACTGTAGTGTACAAAACAATAAATCTGTGCCGTAAAATGGGGTGAAATACTAAAAAGAACATATTTGCTTAGATTTTTCTATTTACGTTATCAAATGTTTGAAACCCCTTAAAGAAATCAAGGTGATCATTAGTTTATAAAAACCCATTTCAGATTCAAGCATCTTTTGTTGTCATTCGCATCACATGTGGCACATGAGGTGGAACAAAATTATGTATTCAGGGTCCCAGTTACACCCCAGAATAGCAAAAAAATATAAAGTATAAAAAGAAACGCAATATAAGGATCTAAGATATACAATAAATACTGATGTAAAATATTGGTGGTATATTAATAAACAGCAGCCCGAACATGAGTCTGTAGTGAGCAGATGAGAATGAATGAATTTGACTCATTTGTTATTGTTTCATAGCCCTCAATATTCACAAGTTCGTTTAAATGTGCACAAGGCAATTTTGTGCCTTGTGGATGTTTATAGTGTTAAATAAAAAAAACTGTTTATTTATTAAAAGCTATAAAATTCCCACACATTGTGGTTGGATTGCAGAAGACCAAATGAAAACTGCTGCTACTCTGTAATTGGTAGATAAAAATGAAAACATCTACTTATTTCCTTGTTGACTGTGTCATTTTAACAGATGGTTTAAGCTACTGGGCAAGACCGGCAAACCAGACAAGGAGCGAGGAGAGGTGCTGCTGGACATCCAGTTCATGAGGAGCAACATGACCGTCAGCATGTTCGACCTCTCCGCAGCAGGAAAATCCCGCTCTCGCCTGGGCAAGATCAAGGACAAGGTTCGTGGCAAGAAAAAAGAATCGGACTCTTCCTCGGGCGTCGTGCCGTCGTCCCTCACTCAGGTACTGACTGACAGCGAAGAGGAGGAGGAGGCAGCCAACAGAGATGCTGAGGGAAAGGAAGGCAAGGATGGAAAATTAAAGAAGCACAAGATGAAGTCTTTGTTCGCTCCAAAGTCCAACTTGAAGAAGAACGTGTCTCAGTCCATGTCTGTTCTGCCGGGGACAAACTCCTCGCTGAGTGGCAGCCCATCTGCTCTGAATGTAGACTCCTCTGAAGGTCAGAACTTTTTCCATACGTTATTTTTTTGTGTCGTTGCAGGCTTACTAATATACTCATTTTTACTTCCAGGGAAAAAGAAGTTCAAGTTCACGCTACACAAACGCTCCGGTAGCTCGGACGGTAAACATGTTGGGCATCAGAAACAGGCTTCTGTGGAGCAGAGCAACCTCTGCATCAACGGCAGCCATATTTACTGCGACGAACCGCCGCCGCGAACGGCTCGCAGCAGCTCCAGCTTCAGCCTGACCAGTTCAGGCCTCGGATCCATGGAGGACGTCCCTGAAAGCTCTCCTCTGTCTGTGGAATCACTGGAAGCAGTGAGGGAGCATTCAGCATGGATGGAGGAGGAGGAAGAGGAGGAGGAGGAGGAGGTGGAAGCAGTGAACGTAAAGGAAGATGCGGACGAGTCGAGAAAGAAGGAAGAAAGAGTAAAGATGGAGGATGAAGAGAGACGGAAAAAAGAAGAGCTGGAGAAATTGGAAGACGAGAAGCTGAGACGAGAGGATGAAATGAGATTACAGGTTCAAAAGGAGGAAGAGGAAAAGAAAATGGAGGAAGAAAAAGAGATGCTGAGACAACAAGAAGAGCTGGAGCGGTTGGCTGAGGAGAAGTTGAGACGAGAGGAGGAAGAGCATCGAAAGGCTGAAGAAGCGAGGGCTAAAAGAGAGGAAGAAGAAAGAAAAAGAGAGGAAGAAGAGATGCTGAGACAACAAGAGTTGGAGAGGTTGGCAAAGTTGAAACAAGAGGAAGAAGAGAGACGAAAAGCTGAAGAAGAGAGGGCTAAAAGGGAGGAAGAAGAAAAGAAAGAGATGCTGAGACAACAAGAGGAGGTAGAGAGGTTGGCTAAGAATAAGTTGAAACAAGAAGAAGAGAGACGAAAAGCTGAAGAGAGGGCTAAAAGGGAGGAAGAAAAAAAGAAGAAAGAGATGCTGAGACAACAAGAGGAGCTTGAAAGATTAGCTAATGAGAAGTTAAGACAAGAGGAAGAGGAGAGAAGGAGGGCTGAAGAAGAGAGGGCTAAAAGGGAGGAAGAAGAAAGAAAAAGAGAGGAAGAAGAGATGCTGAGACAACAAGAGTTGGAGAGGTTGGCGAAGTTGAAACAAGAGGAAGAAGAGAGACGAAAAGCTGAAGAAGAGAGGGCTAAAAGGGAGGAAGAAGAAAAGAAGAAAGAGATGCTGAGGCAACAAGAGGAGCTTGAAAGATTAGCTAATGAGAAGTTAAGACAAGAGGAAGAGGAGAGGAAGAGGGCTGAAGAGAGAATAAAAATTCAAAGGGAGGAAGAGGAAAGAAAACGAGAGAAAGAAAAGATTGAGATGAGACGACAAGAGGAGTTGGAGAGGTTGGCTGAAGAGAGGTTAAGACAAGAGGAGGAAGAGAGAAGGAAAGAAGAGCAGAAAAGATTGGCAGAAGAAAAGAGAGTTGAGGAAGAAAAAAGGCAACGAGAGGAAGAGGAGAAGGTCCTAGAGAGAAAGAAAAAGGAAGAAGAGCTCAGATTGGCTGAAGAAAAAAGACTACAGGAAGAAGAAAAAAAGGAAAGAGTTAGAAGAGAAAATGAGAGGTCTGAGGAGGAGAGGAGACGAAAAGAGGAGCTTGTGAGAAAACGTGAAGAACAAAGGAAGCAAAGGGAGGAAGAGGAGCAGGCTAGGAAAGAGAGGGAAGAACATGAGAAGCTGATGGAAGAAAAAAGACTCGAGGAAGAGAAAAGGATTGAGGCAGAAGAGAAAATTAGAAAAGAGGAAGAGGAAAGGGCAAGGATGGAGGAAGAAAAAATACAAAGAGAGCAAGAGAGGAGGAGAGAGGAAGAGGTGAGACGAGAAGAGCTTGAAAAGTTGGTAGAGGAAAGACTGAGACAGGAAGAAGAAAAGAGGGAGGCTGAAGAAAGGGCTAAAAAGGAGGAAGAAGAGAGGATTCAGAAAAAGAAAAGACAAGAGGAAGAGGAGAAAGTGAGAAAAGAGAAGAAAATGGAAGAGGAGAGGCTTGGAAAGGAAAGGGAAGAACATGAGAGACTAGAAGAGGAGAGGAGGAGGAGGAGGCTGGAGGAACAAGAAAAGGAAGAACAAGAAAACATTAAGATGGAGGAGAAAAGAAAGCGAGAGGAGGAAGAAGAGAAGGCTAGAAAAGAAAAAGAGCACGAGAGATTAGAGAGTAGACGGAAACACGAGGAACAAGAAAAGAGGAAGAAGGAAGAAGAGAGGATTAGGAGGGAGGAGATGGAAAGGAAGGAAAATGAAGAAAAGCAGAAGAAAAACAAGAAAAATATCAAAATAAATCCTGCACTAATTTCCACAAATCCTTTTGACGAAGACTTTTCTCCTGAGTCGTGGTCCAGCTGCGCTCCTGAAGCTCTCAGTGAAGCTGAAGCTGTTCAGCAAAGGTCAGTTCAGGTCAAAGCTGCACCTCCTTCATTCTGTGAAACTAAAATATTATTCAAGTGAAAAACGGTTAATTTCCAATCGCACTAACATTTGTGTGCTTTGGATTCTTTGTTGCATTTTCCACAAACAGCTTCATAAAGTCAAGGACACATTTTAAAAGCTTTTAAAAACAAAAACAACACGTTACTCCGAGTTAAAATTGAATTTTATCAATTTCACTACCAGGATTTATGATTGGTGGAAGAGGCTGAAACCAAATATTCTGTATTTTCTGCAAAATTTATGAATATTTGATTTTGCCAGAATGATTTGACATTGTTTCTTTTTAGTGTCAGTAAGACCAGGGGTTCCCAACCGTGGTCCTTGCGGAACACCATCCTGCATGTTTTAGTTGTTTCTTTGCTCCAGCACACCTGGTTTTAATAAATGGCTTCTGCAGAACTTGGAGTAAATCGCTGATTCAGGCGTGTTGGAGCAGAGAAACAAAACATGCCGAATGGTGTTCCTCAAGGACCACAGTTAGAACCACTGAATAAGACAAGGTTGAGCAGTTTTATCACCATCCATATCCTCATGAGTACTTTTTTATAATGCATTAAGATTATTGTGACATATTTTGTCCTTGTCATCAAGCTCAGTTTTTCTGAGGATCTTATAGTTCCCCATGACAACAGAGAGAGGAAAGTGTGTAAAATTCTTCCTCTTTATTTTTTCATATATTGCTTCAGCTCTGCATCCACCACATTTCCTGTTGAATTAATATTCATTGTTTCAGAACTCGGTTGATTGAACTTTAGAAAGTTCAGTCAGCTGTCCCTGCATAGAAACATCTCTTATTATTGGT
This sequence comes from Hypsolebias antenori, assembly GCA_031762315.1. Classification (NCBI taxonomy): domain Eukaryota; kingdom Metazoa; phylum Chordata; class Actinopteri; order Cyprinodontiformes; family Rivulidae; genus Hypsolebias; species Hypsolebias antenori. Next base: position 19,856,495 of record JARVGS010000672.1, read on the forward strand.
GAGATTACTGACTTGGAAAGCCGGGTTTTAAAAGTGTGTTGTTGGAAATCTCAGCACAAAATTCAAACTAAAGAAAGCAAAAAGTTCAAATTGTATTTTCATGAGAAAGCAAAAGCTCTGCCAAGAAAACTCCAAACATCTTGTTGTCTCTAGTGTTGAGTCATATGTAAATATACACCTGCAGAACTAAATCCTAAAGTGCAAAACTACTTAAAATGCTGCACTCATAAAAATATAGATAATGCAGTGTACGTATACATGGATGACAAAACTTCAGCTCAAGCCACTGCAGGCAGATGGGTCGTTGTTTAGTTTAAAGGAAATGGTGCCAGTTTACAACAAAAGTAATCAAGGTTCTACACAGAAAAACCAAATCATTTTAATTTGTTGTGCCGTGGATACAGTATATTCAATCCAACTTCCAAAAGCTTGGATGGTTACAGATGTCTACAAATGTTCCTGTATGTCTTCTCCATCTGGGAGCTACATGATTTAGGGTTTCTGTTAGCAGCTTTGGTTTAGCAAAATACCATTCATCCAAAAGGGCAAAGGTACAGAAAACATTTTTTTAAAGAAAATTATCCTATAAAAGGACAAAAAATAAAAACACGGCTCAAGTGTTGAGACATTTGACTTGACAAGATGTGACCTACTCTCAATTTTACATAAAAAAGTTAGGTTATCCTTATATTTTGTAGGTTTAACCTTTTGATATAACCAGCGTAACCACTGAATTTTAATGTTAAATCATTAAGTACTGCACTATATGGTATAGCAAATTGTAACAGTAAGTACTGAGGGTGTTTAAAGGCTTAAAAACAGATAGTTGGTTAAAAAATAATATATTGTTTCCATGCATACTTATGTGGATGCTCCTTAATATCTGTATATCAGTCTGTTTTCAGCACTTCTCTTTTAAAAGGCAGCAGAAAACTCAACACTGGCAGTAGAATTGCATGGCTCTGAGCTTCTGTTGGTGTGCAAAGTGATCTGGGCTCACTGTACACTCACTGTATCAAGTATCACACGAATGAGTGAAAATGACATTACACTCTTTAAATCTCAGGGGTGCTTATATAACTTTTTATCCTTATTAACACACCGAATATTACAGTAACTAAAGTGCTTTTTGGCACAAGTTTAATCATGTTTTTCGGCATTCTTGCCAACAACTATTTAATAATTTAATCTGTGAATCTCCTGTAGCTTAATTTGTTTTCTTTCAATGTTTTTGGCTTGCCTGTGGAGAATCCGTGTAATCGCTGAAGTTATTTAGTCTTTCGTTTCCAGATGTCATTCGGCTGTCCTATCGGCGCCGAGCAGCGCCGCATCTACTGATGAAAAGGACTTGATTAATGCGCTACAGGAAAAAAGGCTGGCTCCTCAACCTCCAGGAAGGCATCAGCCCGAGAGACGGAGACACGGGGAGGAGGATCCGTCTACACATCTGTCGCAAATTAACAAGCGGAGCAAAGAAAATGACGTCAGGACTGTCGGCGTTCCTCCGCAGCGCTCGGTGCCAATGATCGCTCCGCTAAGGAGACCTTCCAAAGATGTAAACAGTGAGACGCTGAACAGTTGCACCAAAGTACCAACCACCAAGCGCCCTGCACCATCCAGACCTTTATCTACTGAAGAGCTGTCATCTACTGGCAAAACCTCTGTCAGAGCTGTGTCCAAGACGAACCCAGTCAAAACTGGTAAAACCTTAAACCCATTTGATGATGACGATGATGTAACAACCTCTGCTAGTACTGGTCCATTTCCCTGGCCCCCTGCAGAACCACAAACTGTTGACAGAGATGCTGCCTCCCAAGCAAAAGTCAAATCCTCAAAGATGGCTCGCGCTCCTGCGCCTCCTGCTCCGAACGACTCCTTGTCGAGCCCTTTGATCCATCAGGACGATGGGGGTCCCCTTAGACATGGTCCAGGCCTAACCACGCCAATTGAAGCAGGTGACCCAGATCCTCAGGTCAAAAGTCGCATGCAGGTCCAGGAGAGTCTAGATAATACCACTCAATCTACAAAGGTGTTGAGCACGATGGAGGCAGGTGTGAAAGAGGAGGGGCCTCCTGTAAATTCACGCAGGTAAGACTGTTTAGTTTTCAGTTGAAAGTAAAAATACACTTTCATTAAACTGAATCAACCAGCTGCTAATGCCACTTTTAAGTTTACATGGTTTTCATTCATGTGGAGTCTTTAAAGAGTCACTTATTTTTTATAATTAATGTAAATGGAGAGATTGGTGTGTAATGCTTGCTGTACAAAATGAGGATTGTGTTCAACAGCTCTGACTTTTATTTTAAAAAAAAAGTTTTGCTATTAAAATCCTGTCATTCCTTCAAGGCACACACATTGCCTGCAGCCTTCCATCCCAGTTTAGACTAAGATCTTTTTATGATGAAAAATGACAAAAGTTGAAGCCATTTTGGTTAAGCCTTATAAATGGCATTTGTGCATCATTGCAAGATGTTTGTTCTCAGGTTGAGAATGACTCTTGATATACTACCACACCCAATTTTAGGTAAAACTTAAAGGTCAACAGTCAGATTTTCTTTGCAAAGGACTGGATTACTCTAAGTGAATTAATTGTATACTGTAAATGCAGTGATTATTGAGTTTTATTGAACTCTGGCCAGTGGTTCATGAGACATTTTGCACACGCGCACATAAATGTGCAACAATTTTTTTCTGTATCCGCCGTCATACCTTAAATGCTCTAAAGTTTTTATTTAACCTTTTATCATTGCAGACTTCAAACCGTAAAACCTCTTAATACCCTGGAACAGCAGCCTGCATCCGTTCAAGAAGAAAATAAATCCACAGGACTCTACTGCGACACAGTCCAGCACAACACAAAGGTATCTTTGTTTGAACAAAATGTCAATAATTCAACACTTTTGTTTCAGTTGTCAGCGATGAACTTGTATAAAGCCTTGTTTGATGTATGCACGTGTTATCTCCTCCCGCAGGTTGATGCTGAGAACACAGGGCCGTATTCTCAGCTGACTCGTGAGGAACTGATCTCTTTGGTGCTGAAACAGGAGAAGCAGCTCGCCGACAGAGGCAAAAAGATATCGGAGCTGGAGCAGTACATTGATAACTTGCTTGTGCGCGTCATTGAAATGCAGCCAACTATCCTCATGTCTATGAGTTCTCTAAAATAGGTCGTGAAAGTGAATTCCCGGCTGATACCTTATATCCCTGCTGTTCGGGTCAGATCCTTTTATTCCTCCCAGCTCCTCATGAAAACCTCGGCTTTCAAAGACTTGCTGAGCTCATTAGGACTGGAGTCTGGTTTGAGGTGGACATCTTCAACTGAAAGCGTAAAGATGAAAATAACAGTTGAAGATTGAATTTCTTGGGATTTAATTAGTACAAATCAAGCAAATTAACATTTTCTTCATGTATGACTCTTAAAGAACCTGTATGTCTTTCAGGCTTTCTTGTGGAGCATTGAATTCTTCATATAAAGAGATTTATATTTTTTTAATGAAAGAAAGCCTTACTTTGTCAAACTATGCATTATGAAATTTCTTGTGATCCTAAATGTTAAATGCTTATATGATTTTTGCTCACTCACTTTTAATTGCCTTTCATCAAATAAACACTGGATTATTGTACACTACTGAAGTGACTGATTTAAATTATATTTGTTAAATAAAGTGGAAAAATATTTTGCTCAGCCCTTATTTGCAATTCCTTTTATTTCCTACTCTTCTGGTTTTCCCTTTGAAGTAACTGATATGGCAGCACATGCTTGCTGTAATTTTATTGTCCTGTTTAACAAATTATTGAATTCAAGCTGCATAAAATGTTTAGCATTGTTGGATTCACTTTGTCCATGCATGCCTCTAGTTGTAATTTTTCATGTAAGGTTTGCTCTCAATAATGTATTTAATTATAAGGGTTAACATTTTCTCAAATTCTTAATGAAAACTATCAGCTTTAGAATGAACATTTGTAAGAAGTTGTAGTAGAGATATGGGGAAATAAGATTTTGATTGCAAAACCTTGTAAATTTTTACTGCAAATCAAAACTAAAAAAGAACTAAATGGATTTCATCACTCAGTTGAAAACTTAAAGTTCAGCTTCAAAACTGTAGAAAAGTATTTACTGTTTATTGAACAAGTTTGCCGCCTCCTACGGTGGCCGACAGGTGCAAACGCGCAGCAAACTACGGTGGACGACAGGTGCAAACGCGGCTTCTGTGGAAACAGCATTTTATCAATTTTGATTTTTATTTTTTTGGTTCATTTGATCTAATCATTTTCGATTGGCTTGTATTTTGAAGTTTTATTTTGTGGTAAACTCTGAATGTTTCAAATATTACCTATAAATAAATGAAGACGAGTTTCTAGAAGGTGTTCGGTGACGAGCGGAACAATCGCGATTCTCTCGTATCTACACGGACATATTTTACCTGCCCACTTGAGGCGGTTTGTTTGTTTGTTGTGAACTTCGGGTGTTGCGTGTAAACGACGTTTTTGAGCAGAATGTTTCGGGCGGGTTCGAGCTGTCCGGGCTGCGGCTCCTCCAACATTGTGGACGATGATCTGTACTCTCAGACCCAGCTGGTGTGCACTGACTGCGGTTTCGTGGTGTCGGAGGGGACGCTGGCCGACGATCCGTACGGAGGTTCTGGTAGGAAGACGACACGAAACTCGTCATTTTCGGTTGTCATATATGTTTATTTTAAATGTTATAGTAATGAATGAATATTAATTTATATTATAAATATATTGTTTTGGATGCTCACGGAAACGTTTGAGCTTTTGAAGGACCTTAAACTAGCACGGAAAGTTAGCTGTCTATTAGCTAACGGATAACAAAATAAATGCTATCAACTACTGTATTTTGATAAACGTTTAAAATGTTAATTTTGAACATTTGCAGAATATCTTCAGTTCAAGCTACAAGTTCTTATTAAATACGTTTGGTCAGATTATACTTTTAAATACACATTTATATAAAAGGTTTAAAAAGTTTTCAAAGTATAACTATTTTTCCCCTTCCCCAAATTAAATTGTTTTTAATCTCGCGTAAAGACACCTTTGATTGCACTTGTCCACTGTGTGTACAGTAGGACAAAAAAGTATTTAGTCACCTACTGATTGTGCAAGTTCTACTTAGAAAGATGGTCTGTAATTTTCATCATAGGTACACTTTAACAGAGAAAAAAATTAGGGGGGGAAATTTCAGGAAATCACATTGTGGGAATTTTAAATTTATTTGTAATTTATTTGGTCAATAACAAACAAGCAAGCTTTCTGGCTCTCACAGATCTGTAACTTATTTAAGAAGCTCTTCTCTCCACTCGTTACCTGTATGGCACCTGTTTGACCTCGTTAACTGTATAGAAGACACCTGTCCACTGCCTCAAACCGTCAAGACTCCAAACTCAACCATGGCCAAGACCAAAAAGTTGTGGAAGGACACCAGGAAGAAAATTGTAGACCTGCACCAGGCTGGGGAGAGTGAATCTACAATAGGCAAGCAGGTTGGTTTGACTAAATCAACTGTGGGAGCAGTTGTAAGAAAATGGAAGACATACAAGACAATTGATAATCTCCCTCCAACTGGGACCCCACGCACGATCTCATCCTGTGGGGTCAAAAGGATCATGAGAACGGTGCACAAAAAATCCCAGAACTACACGGAGGGACCTGATGAAAGACCTGCAGAGAGCTGGAACCAAAGTAACGAAGGCTACACTACGCAGAGAGGGACTCAAATCCTACAGTGCCTGGCGTGTCACCCTGTTTAAGCCAGTACATGTCCAGGCCCGTCTGAAGTTTGCCAGAGCATATGGATGATCCAGAAGGGGATTGGGAGAATATCATGTGGTCAGATGAAACCAAAATAGAGTTTTTTGGTAAAAACTCAACTGTTTGGAGGAAGAAGAATGCTGAGTTTCATCCCAAGAACACTACACCTACTGTGAAGCATGGGGGTGGACTACTGTGAAGCATGGGGGTGGAAACATCATGCTTTGGGGCTGTTTTTTGTTCAAACAGGACGACTAATCCGTGTTAAGGGAAGAATGAACTGGGCCATGTATCATGAGATTTTAAGCCAAAACCTTCCATCAGTGAGAGCACTGACGATGGAACGTGGCTGGGTCTTCCAGCATGACAATGATCCCAAACACACACAGGCAACTCTGGCAACGTAGAAGTGGCTCTGTAAAAAACATTTCAAGGTCTTGGAGTGGCTTAGCCAGTCTCCAGACCTCAACACCATAGAAAATGTGTGGAGGGAGTTGAAAGTCCGTGTTCACCAGTGACGGCCCCAAAACATCACTGCTCTAGAGGAGATCTGCATTGAGTAATGGACCAAAATATCAGCTACAGTTTGTGCAAACCTGGTGAAGACTTACAAGAAAAGTTTGACCTCTGTCATTGCCAACAACAGTTATGTTACAAAGTATTTAGTTGAACTTTTATTATCGACTAATATCTTAATTCCACCATAAGTTACAAATAAATTCTTAAAAAATCCTACAATATGATTTCCTGGCTTATTTTTCCTCAGATTGTCTCATGGTTGAAGTGTACCTATGATGAAAATTACAGAGCTTTCTCAGTTTTCTTAGTAGAACTTGCACAATCAGCGGCTGACTGACCACACACACTATGTTTTATAGATACAGGTAGTCCTCGACTTAAGGCGCCCTCGACTTACAGCAACTCGGACTTAAGAACGGGTGTGCTAACATACA
>JARVGS010000672.1:19886895-19898304 GCA_031762315.1 Hypsolebias antenori
ACATGGGCTGTACTTATATAGCACCTTTCTATCTGATCAAGACATTCAAAGCGCTTTACGATACAATCTGTGCCTCATTTATCCATTCATGCAGCACTCTACTAGAACTCTACAAAGCTAATTGAACAAATCATTCTAAAGAGACTAATCAGTGCATCAGATTACATTCATACACCGATGGGGCACACATCAGTGCTGTGGCCCCACAATAATAAAGCCACTAATGGCTGGGTTACTACAGGGGACTGAGCTTTTCTTTGCTTTTTGCTCTGCTTGGCAGTGAAACTTTAGACCCCACAGGATTTTTTCATCGTTGATGATCAGAGTACTGCTCCTCTCACCTTCGTTTGACTTAGACCTGTGAGCTCCTATCTTCTCTAAAGTGACAGAAAGCCACAATCAATACCTGAAGAGGTGGATTGTGAATGCAGATTCCCTCACATCAGCACAGACTGCAGCGAGGCCCGGTTCACACCTTGCAAAACATATCCTGTTTGGGAATTTCGACTGTCAAGGCTCCAGTATAGTCGCATGGACCTTTTTCTGCACGGACTCGATGCACACTGTCTCGTAATGTACTCGAGCGTCCACCTTGAGCGACTGCAGACCAGCTCCGCAGGCAAGGGGTGTTTACCTTTGGGCCATTTGCTGACACGCCCACTGGATTGATTGACAGATCAAAAAAAAATAAAAATTGGGGAGCTGGCAGCCCCAGGCGCAGCAGTGTTCTGTGTTTATATGTTGTGTTGGGCGGCTGTGGATGAGTGGTTAGAGCGGTCCTCCTCCAAGGCAGGAGCTGAGGGTTCGAATCCACTAGCAGTCACATGCCAAAATGCCCCTGCATGGGCAAGATACTGAACCCCTTAATGCATTAATCAAACTCAGTCTGCCACTTGGGAACTTTGTCAAGCCTGACTGCCGCATCACATCAGTGAAGACCCATGGATAATGACGTACAATCTTATGAGCAAAGGGGGCTGATGGCAGTTCTTACTGAAAAGGACTGATGTTTTCAAACATCTTAAAAAGGATTAAAAGTGAACGAGTAATTACCAGAATGATTTAAGTGTTTTCACCTCGATTCAGAAAACCTGGCTTAACAAACCCAGAGAACTGATAACGTGCAGGTGGTGAGTTGTCAGAGGTGGTGTTCAGCAACACGGCTCATCTATTAGCAACACTGTGATGTTTGTTAGCTAATATAATAAAGTGGAAGAGCCAAGAGTGTTTGAGTTAGAGCCGAGGGTGAGCAGCTGCTGTCAGAGGCTGTGGATGCAGATGTCATTTGCATATTCACTCATCTGTGTAATGATCCTTGTGATAGTGGTGCAGAGTCGCAACGAAGCCATTTTATGGAAAATCATAAACTCCTGAATGTGAATATAAGAAAATAACATGATAAAGTCGTTTTGAAGCAAAGCTTCTTGCAAACATTTCAAACACACAGTGTCTTTTTATTTTTTACATTTATTTTAAAAGTCAAAAGAATAATAATAATTATACTATAGTTGTTATATCTCCAATTTTTAATAAAACTGCCTCTGCATGGGAAGTTTGGCTTCAACACTTTCTGTATTTGTTCTTAATTACAGAGATAAAGTGCTGTGATGATCAGGTCACAGCTGCTTCTCGTTATCTCCTTTTGCATAAATACCTGCTGGATTCACATGTCGGCAGATCGAATTGCTGCTTCTGCAGTCAAGCAGCTTCAATTCAGATTTCTTTTGTTTGTTTTTGGTTGCGTTGCCCTCTGCTTCGATGAAGCGCACCGAACACAAGAGACCAAACCTGAAATAAATAAGTTCAAGAATCTTTATTATCCACAAGGGGCAATTTGTTTCACAGTCAGTCTATAAAGTTGGCACAGTCCACACAGGAGAAATAAAATCTGTGTTCTGTGTTATGGAAACAAAATAACCACCTGTTTCCTTACATTCCTTTAAAACACATTCACTCATGGAGCTGCAGTGCTTTTTCATATTTTTCGTTTTATTTTTCTGTTTTTGTGAACAGTCTGCTGATATGTCAGAGTCATTCGAAACACCCAAGATCACAGATCTCCGAGGAAATTTGGATCTCAACACAAAAAACCTGGTTGAAACCTATGAATAATAGATCAAGTCAAGAAATCATACCTATGGAGGAAATGGGAATAAAAAAACCAGTAGCCCTTTGGCCAGAGGTCATACAAGTTGTCAGTGCAGAAAATGAAAAGGCAAAAATGCAGAAATTCTGGGAAACACGGGACTAAATCCCAAACTGGTTTTATGACTGGAAGCAAAAATAGCACTGGTCTATAGGAAGAAATATTTTTTAACTAAATAAAAATGGCAAACAAGACTTTCTAAAACAGTACATGTCCTCTGGAGCCAAGAAAGAAAACCCATATGTAGGGATTTATTGTTCTCTGGACCACCTGAGAGAAATAATATACCACCTTTTGTCACTTGGATTTGACGAGTGTCAATCAAGAATTACTTTATAGGTCATGGGAATGACCATAGAGGTTATCTAATTATAATTTCACCAATGTGTAGCTGGGATATTCAAGCATGACCTTAAAGATTATCTTATGTGTTCCAACATATGCAAAAAAAAAAAGTTCTTTACTGTCCTGATCAAGTATCTGAGTCGATATATGGGAAAGTGCCAGCTGGAATAATAAAAGGTCTGTTTTATCTGAGAAACTTTCATCTTTTGTTCTGCCGTCCCACAGCTAAGTGAAAATCATCACGTTACTGGATCAATAAAGGGCTTTAATGTGAGAAATGTGCATCTTTGCCTGCTCTCAGCCACCACACACCGAATCTGTTTGGTTCTAAAGAACACTACTGATGCAGACATTCAGGCAGATGTGTTCTACACAGGTAAAATGTGGTTCTCCAAGGAATGTCTGCATCTTGGTCAGGATACTGGCAGGTCAGTGCAGGGGTATCACAGACAAGAGCTGTGTTCTTTACCACAAAGGTTACATGTTGTCCAGGGTTGTTGAAGCAACTGTTAATATTTTAGATGGTTCTCCAGCGACCGTTACAAAAGTCTTTTCAAAGTTGATAATGAATCAGCAGTGGACGAGCCTACTGGAAGCTTTTCAGCTAAAATTGATGAAAAATCAGCTGTGGATGGTCCTTGAGTGAAGTGCTCCGGTGAAGTCAGATGTGTCTCCCGGTGCTCTGTCCCCCCCGCTTCCCTGCTTGCACTCTTTCATCTTGTGAACCCTTAAAGAGCCTCTTTTTTTTTTTCTGCATACCTTCCTAAATCGAAGGATTTTGATCAGCTGGTCTCAAAAAAATTGGCCAACTTCTCCCGACAAATGTCAGAGTAAGGAGGACCCTCTTACCTTGACAAAAACAAATTGGATTCATGAACTAGAATTCTGCTGTTTGGGTTGGTGAAATCTGGATTGTCTACAAATTTGTGTGGATGTGTCAAAGCTTGGCAGCACTCAGACTGGACCATGCTACGACTTCCCTTTAAAATTCAATGACTTCACCAGCTATATGTACATGTATCATGTCTATTTATGTTGCTATGCTGTGGTAGGTTTTTTTTAATGCCTCTGTGCCCTGTCTAGGACATGGTGTGAGAGATCTTTTTTTATGCCGTCTCTCCTCATGTTTTCTTCCCTTTTCTCATCCAAGCAAAATATTATTCTGAATAAGAATAAGAGGACCGCACTTTTATAGTAGCAGCTTCGTGCACTCCGCCCATCTTTCGGATGACTGTACATTCATGTTCTCGCTGTACCTCGGTGCAATGACAATAAAATTTATTCTGATTTTGATAGCATTATGGTCAGGTTGTCCTTGGGCTTATTTGGTGAGTAGTAAGCGGCCATTTTGCCTATAACATTTGATTGTTATGTACTGATTATCGATTGTTTTAGACTGATGGTCCTCCATTTTACATGTGTAAAGCCTGACTGGCTGGGAACTCAACAGTAGACTGGTTTGAAACACGTCAGCAAGGTGCTACTTAATACGACAGATCCTGTTGGCAGGCCTCAGACTGATGAAATCCTTTGGATGAAAGATTAATGGCTTTCTTTCAAAAAAGAAACTGTCCAGGTGACAATTTAACATTTTTGTGATAGTAAAAATTTAAAGTGTTTCTATTTTCAATAAGTTTTTCAATCATGAATAATTTTTCTGTACATGATGTTTTATGCCTTTCATTTAAAATAAAAACTTGCTGAATTTCCAACTCATAAAATTATGGCTATGTGTGTGCTGCCCTCTGTTAGTGCAGGTTAGTCATTACAGCTCAGAGCTCATCTTGTTTTTAAATGTAGTACACATCAAATAAACATTTGCAAAAAGTAAAAGTCCTAATAGAATATAACTATTTTAAACACATAAACAAGTAAAGGAGAGACTATTTCTAAGGATAAAATCAAATAAATTCTTATTTCATTGCAATAAATACTTTTATCAATGAAATAACTAATCAGATCTAATACAGAACCTTTTGGAACAGCAATATTTTATTAAAAAAAGGACCATTTGATCCCTTAAACAAAATACAAGTATTTTCTGTCACTTCCTGCTATCACGATTCCATTAACACAGCCCCTAACGTGAAGACCAAGCCTCCCTCTGAGGTTTCAACATGACAGTCTCCATGTGGCCTCGCCTCCCCTCACAGCTCCTGTGATATATAATCACTGACATACGGTTACAGGGAGATCCGCTCTGAAGGAGCAAAGAGCACGAACCCTCAGCTGCACATGAAGTTAAACACCGACAGGAAAACAATGATGAGGCTCAGCCTGCAAAGGCTCATAACATGTGAGTAAACTTTCAAATTAGGACTCTTTTACATCCTGTCCATGTGTTTCTTTTTAATGAAGTAAATCATGACAGAGAATACATCACTCATCAGTTTTATGTTTTATTTATAAAAGTAAATGTCAGTGGTAAAGACTCATGGTTGGGAAATCCCCAACTGTCATATAGTTTTCAGTCAGGTTATCTTTTGATTTGCATGGCTGTTACGAGTTAATTTTCAATTGCAGAAAGTTAAAATCACAAACCAGGTTTACCTGAGGGATGTCTACACAACAGAAACACTTCAGTGTTCAGGATTGTGTATTTCCACCCCTCTTAATTCTGTTAAGACTGAAACTAGTTCGTGTTGGTGTTTTTTTAAGGCAGGCAGGAAGTCTCGCCATGTTCTTTTTTGACATGATGTGAACCACTGTGAGGCTCAAAAACCATATGGTATAATGCTTTAATGGTTCTCACAGTAGCTCTAAAGCTTGTCTATTTAGTCATCTTTGAAAGACCAAACTTTAAACCTTCATTAGACTATATGAGGGGAGACATAGAATTTGTTTTGACTTTGGGCATCTGTGGCTGAATGGTTGGAGCAGTCATCCTCAAATGCAAGATTTGGGGGTTCGAATCCACTAGCAGTCACTTGCCGAAGTGTCCCTGGGCAAGACACTGAACCCCTTGATGCCTCCGATGTGTGTCCCATCAGTGTATGAATGTGATAAAACTCTGATTAGTCTCTTTAGAATGATTTGCTCAATTAGCTTTGTATAGTTCTAGTAGAGTGCTGTATGAATGGGTAAATGAGGCACAGATTGTAGTGCAAAGTGCTTTGAGTGTCTTGATAAGATAGAAAGGCGCTAGTACAATCTAATTACCATTTAAAAAGCTCAGACAGTAAAACTCTGCCTTGAAATAAATGTATGTCATTCTGCTTTACAAAGTGGTACAAGAAAATCTCTCAGTAACAACATATAAAAATAATACAACTTTAATGAAGTCCTGGTTGTTAAAATCCACAGAAAACTAAATATCAAGTATTCTTTGATGGCTTTACATAACATGCTGCCTTTCATGTTAAAGTTTTTGTTAAGAATATATATTTTAGTAAAACCTTAAAAATCAAGTCAAATTTTTTTGTTTAGAACTTTTAAGAAAAAATCTGTGGCTGTCCAAAGTGCTGCACACAAAAGCAACAAATTGTTTTAGAACTAAAAGTATTATATACATAGCAAGACTAAATAAATAAATAAATAAACAAAAACATTAATGACTCCTTAAAGCCAGTGAGTATAAATGTGTTTTTAGATCTACTTTACATGAACGGGCAGCTGGTTCCACAATTTAGGAGCTCCAACTGAAAAGGTCCGATCACCCTTGAACCAGCCTGGACCTTAAGAAAACTAACTATCCAGTCACCTACGTGAATCAGTCTGGACCTTGGGATAACTAAATCCAGTTATCTAAAAAGGTTAAGTCTGGTCCTCCCTTATCATTAAATCTAAGGAAGGGCTGCTGGAGGTCAGGAGCCTGTCTATTCAGAACCTTAAAGTTTATCATTACAACTTTAAAATCAATTCTGAAACAAACAGGGAGTCAATAAAGGGAAACAGCACCAAAGAGATATGATGTTTCTTTTGTTGTGGTAAAAGATGAGCTGCGTCATTCTGAACTAACTGAGAGTCCTGAGAAGTTGTCATGGCTAACACGCACATTTAGAGAGTTGCAGTAATCCAGCCAAACTTTACTTTTACCAAAAAGAATTGACTGAGCTTCAAATGAACATAGATCTGGGTGTCATCTGTATGGGAGTGTCGTCCGTGAAATTAGTGAAAGGAGATATTAACATTTCTGAAGATAGAGCCCAAGGGGCAGGTAGATAGAAATAAATTGGACCAAGAATAGATCCTTGAGGAACACCACAATAGGGCAGCATGGGAGTGTAGTCAGTAGAGCCGTTGCCTCTCAGTGAGAAGGTTACCAGATTAAATCCCAGCTGGGGCCTTACTGGGTGGATCTAAAAAAGCTAAGTCTGGTCCTCTGGACATTCAAAAAACAAAACAAAGAAAAAAAATTGTAGAAACGTTTCGTCTTTTGTCCGAAAGACTTCCAGAGGACCAGACTTAGCTTTTTTAGATGTAGTCAAGGTAGTTTTACGTTGGCCATTCGAGCTCCGGGGCTTCAGCAGGACGCCACTCTCGCTGAACCAAAACACAGGCATCCCGACCCCGGCCAGCCGCGTCCAATCTGACCTGCTCTATCTGCCCGTCTCTGAGAAGGGACAGGCTGAGAGCAACTGACCGAAATCAGACTGCCCGCCCCGGACTGAACAAAAAAAAAACACACCACTGAAGCCATTGAGCTCAAATGTTTACCGAGAAGTTGCTAAACTTCATCGTAATTAATGACCCACCGCTATCAGCTGTAAAAACTGAAGGGTTTTGCAACTTGATACTTGCAGCCAAGGTATCGTTTACCCTCCATGAGATGTTCATCAGTACAACAGTAGACAATCATAAAAAGGATATTAATTTAAAAATTACAAGAAAACTGTATAAAACAAACAAACAAAAAACAAATAGACATTATAAAGCAATGTAAAATACTAAAAACAAACATGTCTGTTGGCTTATGCCATGAAATTAGCAGATGTAAAGCTATTTAATTTTATTTGATTCATTTATTCATTCATTTAAAAAAGACAAAATAAAACAAATTCATCAAAAAGAAAACATTGAATGAAGAGTGCAGAAAGAAGAAAAAAAATTCTTATATCACCCCTTTATTTAAAATAATATATAAAATAACTAAAAAAACAATAACTTAATCACTTTAATATTCACTTTAAAGCTAGGAATAAAATAAAACCCGTTTTGTGTTAGCAGTATTTCATTGTAACTTTGAAACTTATACAACATTAATAAAACTTACCTCAAGTTGTCTTTTTGGACATGCATGCATATATGTGTACACATTGTACTTAAGAGGAGATTATTACAGCCTAATATAAAATCAATGATGATGATGATATTGGAACAGGATCGGTATCGGTCGATATCTAGATTTAAGTATTGGGATCGGATCGGGAGTATAAATAAATAAATAAATAAATAAATAAATAAATGAAAAAAATAAATAAAAAAGTGGATCGGTGCATCCCTAGTCTGTACACTATTGATGTAAGGCTTTTAGCTCTGGGTACTACCCCATGGTGTCACAGAGGCTTTTGTTTATTCATTCAACCTTTATTTATACATGTTAATCTCATTGAGAAACGAGGACTCATTTACAAGAGAGACCCGTTTTAAACAAAGAACACAGATGACAGCAGCAGACAATCATCTAAAAAGCATATAAAATGACAAGTAAATAGAAGACATGATATAAAAACAAAACAAAAACAGTTACATTATAAAGCGGTATAAAATACTAAAAACAGGAACATGTCTGTGTCGGTTTTTGCCATGAACTTAGCAGTTGTTTAAAACCCCTTAAAGAGGTCAAGGTCGAGAGCTTCAGATCTTTTTGCAAAGTGTTCCAGGTTACAGGAGCGGAGTAAGATAAGGCCCTTTTGCAAAGTTCGGTCCGCACTGCAAGATATTGTGCCTTGAGAGTGCAAACTGTAGCTGTATTCACGGAGTGACATATGGTATATGAGGAGATATATGAACGCAACAGACCAAGAAGTGAGTTAAAGATGAAAATGTACTAGTGTGAGAGTCTGCGTGAAGTTAATGACGACCAATTGACTAATGAATACAGGGTGCAATGATAGGTATGGTAATTACAGTCAGTTATGAATCTAAGCGCACTGTGATAAACCACGTCCAACATCTGCAGGGTGCTTGCAGGAGCATTCATATAAATAATGTCACCATAGTCAATGGAGAGGAGGAATGTAGCAGTTGCAAGGTGTTTCCTAGTGTTCAGAGTTAGACAGGAGCTATTTCTAAGAAAGAAACCCAGTTTTACATTCAATTTCTTTACCAAGTTTTCAAGATGACATGAGGTTTAAAGGGGAGAAGTGAATCGAGCAAAATACCCAAGTATTTTTAAGAACTGACAAAATCAATAGAGACATCATTCATAGATAAAATAGAAGGTAGAACTGCTGGTACCGCCTTCCTGTTTGAACACATCATCCCTTTGGATTTGTCAGAATTTAGCACCAGTTTGAGATGGAACAAATCTGACTGGATGATGTCAAAAGCAGACTGGAAAATCTTAGCAACTGTTCTAGCTCGACAATAAACTACTGTGTCGTCGGCATAGAAAAACATGAATTTAATTTAAGAATTTTCATTTTAAGCATAAAATACTGGTAACTAATTACAGCTAAACATATTGGAAAAACGACTGGTAATAACTGAACACACTGCAGCAATGACGGCACTATGACAATCAACAAAAGGCATAACCAGAAAAAAAAAAAAAACATCTGAGGTATACTTTTTTATGTTATTTTACCAACAGCAATGTTCCAATTGCTTACATGGTGGGGGCAGAATTGAAAACTTGTAGTGGAACCATCTGACAGGAAAGCTGGTCATGTTCTAGCTTCAAATTGCAGGTCCATGTCAGAGGTTTATATTCATATAGTCTTTGGTTCGAACTGCAAAGCATTTGCAAATAAATAGGGCCCAGACCACCTCCACAGATGGTCCTAATTAAGACATTTTT
The DNA here is from genome assembly GCA_031762315.1 of Hypsolebias antenori. Lineage (NCBI taxonomy): Eukaryota > Metazoa > Chordata > Actinopteri > Cyprinodontiformes > Rivulidae > Hypsolebias > Hypsolebias antenori. The sequence goes on from JARVGS010000672.1 coordinate 19,896,348, forward strand.
AATATGCATTGAAGTTGTTCAGACATGTGATTAGTACTATTTGACTGCAATCAGATTTCTCAAGATGGAATTTAGTGACAAGTCTGATAAGCCACATAAACCTACTGGAAAGTGTGTTGTAGTAACAATGTGCATGTTTGGAATCCCTGTCCCCAATTTATTAACACAGCTGACAGGCTAACTTGTATAATACAGCTGTATACCAAAAATAATATAAATTCAGCAACAACACATTTGTTTTCTAAGCAGGCCTGTCCCTCACTTCATTTAAAAAAGTGTAAAAAATATTTGGAAGATGAATTTCCTGAAGAAAAATTGCTCAAGCAAAACTGATTAAATTAGATAAACTGAAAGTTCACAGCAACAGGGATATTAAACCTCTGGTGGCTTTCAGTCTAGAATGAGATAAGTGAACTGCTTTCACAGAAACCCACCAGCGACAGCAGCATCGACTCCTCTGATATTGCTTTGAGCTGAGATGCCACTTTTAAGTCCCCAAAGGCTTAGATTGGCACAACTATGGAATGGGGCATTTTTTGAGTGAGCTAAGAATCACTATCTCTGCCACAGTAAAATAACTCTGTTTCAATGGTACAGAAAATACTTGTTGGACTAAAATTGTAATAAAAAGGGCATATGTGGGTAGAATTATAACCCTGGGATGATTAACTCAGCAAGAAATCCTTGGACTAATTGTCCTGATGCATGCTCAATAATCCAGGTAGATAAAGGTAAAAAGTTTGAGTCAGGTCCTCTGGAAGGATTCTTTTTTGTTGAAACATTTAATATTTTATCCAGAAGACTTCTTAAGTCTTTAATTTAAATTTGATTTTAACCTTAAACAGACCACCTCCACTGCCTCATCAACAGGAATGCACATAGAGTGATGTGACATCAAAAGAGACTTGTTTCAACAGTCTACATGGTGACATCCCTCACTTTATCCACAAAGTCCATGGTGTTCTGTATGTGATGTTGTACATTGTGATACAGTTTCCAAATATCTGGCATCTCTACTCATGCCTTTAGTTGGCAGCTCAGTACATCGTCACAAGGGCAAAAGGAAGGTGGATGTACAGTGGTTAAAAACTGTATTTCTATTGCTGTTTGACTCTAATACAACAGCCTAAATAATGCCAGTCTTTTCATTACTGCCAAGAAATTACTGTCAAGAAACTGTGATGTTTTGATATTATGCAGATATGTTGATACAATAAAGTTTACTCTGGTTCAAATGTCATGTTTGTTTGTTTTTCTATGAACCAAATATGGCCAATAGGCTAGCCACTTAAGCCAAATAAATAAAAAAAATACAAACAGGTGTAAATAAGAATAGGCCCTTTTTTGTACAAAACCATACAGAAGTTGTTAAACTGGCACAGAGGTGGCATAAAATAAAACAATCACCTCTTCTAAACAAAAGCACACAGACACTTTCATAACCAAACAGCCCAAACAACAGCTGTCAAGATACTGATTTAGTTTCAATAAGGACAAAATTCATAGCGCTGCTGGGCGTATGCTGCTAAATTTGTTTTGGTTTTCAACTTAAACTAGAAAATGAGCATCACAAATGACTAAAAACCCATGAAGTATGTCCAATGTTAGTTGGGGACACAGCTACAGCTCTAAACTTTCAAACAAATTTCTGCTTCAACAGTATAATGTGGACGACAAAACTGAGAAAAATAAACAGGTTGAAGTAAAGTAGAAACAAAATCTCCAGATTTGTGTGTATTTGTTGTTCTAAAAAAGCTAAGTCTGGTCCTCTGGACATTAAAAAAACAAAGCAAAACAAAATAAAAAAGTAGAAACGTTTTGTCTTTCGTCCGAAAGACTTCCTCAGTCTCAGGTGCTGTATTCAGCTCAGTCTTATAAACAGCACCCTCTCACAGTGGATCAACCAGTTAGCTGCTGACAGCCGAAACCAGCTGCTCACATGATCAAGGAGGACCAT
>JARVGS010000672.1:19900657-19912624 GCA_031762315.1 Hypsolebias antenori
GTAATGAGTTCCGACTTAAGTTTAAATCGGGTTACGTTCAATGCGTAGGAACGGAACTCGAACGTAAGTCGAGGACTACCTGTATACGACAGTCCTCACAAACAAACAAACAGATCCCATTGGATAAATTGACCCAGCTACAGACACAACAGGCATATCAAACCTACCGGCATTTAAATTTTTTTTACATAATATTCCAAAATTTTAAGTAGTATTTACTGGTAGATGGTTTTATAAGGCTATTTGATTACCCTACAACTTTATTCAATTGTTTTTATTTACCAAGTGCAAAGAAAAAGGTAACAGGAGTGAGGCTAGACGTTTCCAATGCTACCCATAGCCACTGCCCTTCCATGTTCAGTGACGACTAATCAGCCTTGGCCAACACAAAAATGGCTATAACTCAATCAGTTTTACAGACATTGAGATTTAATTCAGAATGAAAGCAGCTGGGTCTAGTTCAACACATACCCTGAGTGTGAGATCATTTTGAAACTCTGCCATGAAAGTCTGCAGGGCGGGTGATGTGCATTCCTTCAAGGAGTGCTTTTCCCACACTGTGCCTCAGATCACAATGAGTTGAGCTGCACAGCAGCTCCAACTCTCTCCCCTCTGGTCTGTTCCATATTAATGCTAGTGTCATCAATAATTCTGATCCTACCAGTCAGAGTCAGTCCATCATGAACAGAACCTCCCCAAAGAAGCTGACCCATAATCTTACCTCAGATTGACTCACGTTATCTTTCTCTTTTAATTACTATTTCAAGTCCATCTAATCTCTTCACCCCACATGTAAAGTTCTGTTCTGATTTTATAACAGGCCCATAGCCTTCAATTTACTCTGAAATGACTGGCATCTTTGACGAACGGCCAAATTTGAACAGAATATTAAATAAGTTACTTTTAAGCTCTCGAGAACAGAACAGCAATTTAAGACTCTGTTTTGTCAGAATGAGTAAATGGTCATGTCTCAATCAAAATTTGATTTATAAACATGGGGAAAAAATCCACAAATAAGTCGCTTCGGCGTATGAGCTGCCGGGCATGTAAACTGAGCAAAATGGTGCGACTTAAAGGCCAAAAAATACAATAAGCTTTGGCTGAACATTAAGAGCTGATTGTTGTTTATTTTAGAATAATTTAAAGTAGCTTTTTAGCAGATCATTGTATTGTCCAGTGAAATATATTGTTACTATTTGTTATGCATGTGCTTATTATGACCTTGTACATTTGAGCACATTTTCCGGAAATAGTTAAGGTTCTGTGTCTTGGACAAAGTTGGTCTTAAGCCTGCAAACTAATTTTAAAGTCAGATGATTGTAAAAATTGAACTACATTCCATAAAATAAGCATTTTAAGGATAAATACTCAGAATATTCCGACATGCTGGGTGGAACTATAAATAAGAGATACTAGAAGAAACTGCCAACTGTGGAAGATTTTTCCAACTTTTATTCTTTTGTTTCGCTTGTTGCCTTTTCAAAACCTCCTCAGCAGTAACTGGCTCTTTTTCTTTACTTTGTCTCCCAATCAAAACCTCATTTACGACTTGTATTTATTCAATGACATTCTTCTTTTCTCTAAGTTAATTTCAACAAGACGTAATGTTTTTATGATTTTGCTCTTTTTTAAGTTGTGGAGCTTAGTTCTTGTTTTTTTTTTTTTGTTGTTTAAAAAAATGCAAGGGAGAAAATTGAGGCTTGACAAAAACAAGCATTATGGTGCAATGTTGTGCATTTTGTCTGCACGCAGAGTCTAGAGCTTTCGGCAACTACCACAATTTTAGCTCAATATCAGTAAAATTGACTGAATTACAGCTATTTTTGTACTTGCTGGGATTGATTAGTTATGGCGGCCATCTTGAATCAAATTAACTTCATCAGTTGTAGATATATATCCAATTACTATTTTCTGAGAGTTTGATTAAAATCTGTCCAGTGGTCTATGAGATGTTTTGCTAACAGACAAACAAGGTTGACTCAAATAATTAGTGTATTTTAAACAAATTTAAAAGAAAACCACTTAGATGTGTTTTGGATGACTCTCAGCCACTATTACACCAAGCTTTACCTTTTATTTATTTATTTATTTATTTATTTATTTATTTATTTATTTATTTATTTATTTATTTATTTATTTATTTAATTAATTAATTAATGTTGGTCTTCTGTGGTTAATTAGCTGTGGCAGCCATTTTGATTAGAGCTGACTCCAGAAATTAATGAATTGGAAATGTGCATCCAATATTTACTTTCTGAAACTTTTATTATATATGTCCAAGATATTTTGCTAACAGACAAACGCACACATTATTGCCTGTCTTTCTCCTGTCACTTTTTGTCAGCTTTTGATGAGACGTTTTAATCAGTTCATGGATTAAAGCACAGAACAGTGATAAGATGGAACACCACTTTCATAATTTTGATTCACTGATTTAATATTTTAAGGAACTGCTTGGGAGAATTTTAGGTGTGCCATTATTAGAAACATGTTAATTAACACGTTTTTTTGAGCAGTTAGATATGATTACCATGTGTGTAGTGGATTCAAATTTGAATAAATTATCAGTTTAGAGTATATTCAGTGTTGTGACAGATGGAGGGGAAAAAATAATAATAATAATGATAATTGCCTTAAGTTATGATTCAAATGTTGGATAAGGTTTTTTTCTGCATCACTGCAGCTTTTGTTTCCAGCTCTGCAGGTCGACTCACCTCTTCAGCATCTGTCATGCTGCTTTTGAATCACTGTCAGTTTACAGGTGCATCTAGCATCTGCCAAGCACCAAAACTATGAAATTCACTCCATGTTTTTTTTTTTTGTTGTTGTTTTGTTTTGTTTTGTGACTGAAAATTCAAGGTAAATTTATACTGGGGTCCAAAACACAACTTTAAATGAAGGTTGATTTTACTCAGCTAGAAGAGTTTACTTCCAGCTCTTGTTTAATTAGATGATAAAATGCAACTCAAAAATCCCTACAGTAGTATTAAAGCAGTTCATTACAGCATGACAGGGTTGAGCAGGTCAAAGGTCAATGCTTTTTATACTTTGGCTCAATGGCTCTTAATGTTAGTTTCAAAGGATTTAGACGTCCAATGGATCTGGAGTGGGAAAATAGATTTAAGCTTGCTTGAAGTGTAATATTCCTTCTGGGCTCCTTTCAGCAGGCGTTATGTTGCCCTCCGTTTACCCCCGAGGTCTGAGCTCGGATCTTGGTATGAAATCCATCACAACTTTCCAGTGTTCCAGTTGCTTCTCTGAAAACCAATTTGCTAATGAATGTTGTAAATGACCTGGCTAACTATTTAACAATACAAGCTTGTAAAAATGGATTTTTCCCTGCATTTTCTGTAATTCAAACAAAAAGCTGTTGGTGCTTTGAACAGTTGGACAGGACTGCGTGTGTGACTGGATTACTTGTGAGTCAGCTGTATGGGATCTTTCAGGTTTGAACTGGGTCAGGTATAGAGGACAGAGTCAGGATAGAGAGGAGTAAAGGAAGCCATCTTTGAGAAGAGAACTCATCCATTGTTAAACAGTGGAGGAGGCCTCCATGTTCAACTGCCCCCCTCTTACAGTGCTGTTGTTGCTAGTATCATACAGCCCCCTGTGAATAGCAAGTGGCCATGGCTCTAACGATCAGTTGTTAGGCTGAAGTTTTATTCAGAAGCAGAATCAGAATGAACTTTATTATCATTGTACTGAAATACAGTGAGATTATGTTCATGCAGTATTCCCAAAGATGGGCGGAGTGCACATTTCTGCTGCTCCCAAGAGTGTGACCCCTTATTCTTTTAGATAATAAAAGGGGCAAAGGCCATGAGGATAGGATAGTGATATTACAAAAAAGATCTCTTCACACCTTGCCCTTATCAGGACACGATTTAAGACATAAAAAAAAAACTAGCAGCAAGCACATTTATAAACACATCCCATATGCATTTGACGACAAGACGGTGAGATTTGTCCATGAAGCGCTTCCAGATAGTCCATATGAGATGTTGGTGTCAGTCGGTACAGCTCTGCTAAGCCTTCGCAGAAGTTCTCGGGGGGGTAACAATAATTTTAATCCAGAATGACCTGATATGTGAGCATTCCACTGGTCTGTGCTTTTCAGCTCCCTCCAAGGTCGTCACCAACATGCTGGCGAGTCCCAGAAGCTACAAGTCGTCTGCGATTCTCACAAATCGCTTCCATCTTGCGGTTTAGCTCGTAAATCAGCTGATTTCGAGTGCACGTAGCACGAACCAAACCTTCAGACAGGATCGGCAGCTTTGCAATGGCCGAAACTGCCGCCGCTGTCTTCTTTCATAGGCGATAACATAGGTATTTGCCGATGCCAGAAAGCAAAGACACTGCCATCATGATTCCAATATCTTCGGCATCCTCCTGAGACAATGCAGAAAGGCCCATCGGATCCATGACGTAGTCTGCCACGTGCATCTCAGCGGGGCATGAGGGCTCTTCAGCACCCTGTTGCTTTGTTGAAAAAAATGTATTGATTGCGTTGAAAGACCGGCTGACCAGATCCATGACAGTTTCGGAAGATGTGTTAATAGGAGCTCTGATAGACAAGAGAGCAAAATAGCAGGAGGAGAATGGGAGAGGGAAGAAAAGTGTCCGTCTTTCACCAGAGCAAGTGAGGGAAAAATAATTCTCCACTTAAGAATCCTTTGGACAGTTTTATCATGATGAAAACGTTCTTTTTTTCCCTTCTGTGAAGCCTAATTATTTTAATCTCTACATATATTTGGAATCTTACTTTAAATTTATAAGGAGATGAGATTTTATTCCTTCACCTTCACTTACCAGTTTCTATGAATTGGCTGCAAATATCACTCTGAAGACCACGCAAAGAATCTTCAGGTTCAACTCTCTGCCAGGAAAGGAAACTTATTCAGCCGTCTGCTTTTTGCTCACTGTATAATCATCATAATTACTGTCTGCCAGAACACACTGTACCTCTCCTGCCGCTGCTCTTCATATTCTTTCTGCCTAAACTTATCTTCACATATAGACCGTCATGTACCCTTTAGCCACTAATTCTACATTCTTGTTTCTCTATACTTCTGCAACTTGTTCTCTTCAGGAAGATTCAACTGGAGGAGTTTGGTCCTATAGATTTGTGTTCGTGTTCCTGTCTGTTACGTCATGAACCACTGAAAAAGTTTTAGTGAAACTTACAGAAAAGTAAAACGTGGAAGTCTTTGTGTCAGTCGGTTACTTTTTGAAATCAGCAGAATTCAAGAAAACACACAAATGTCCATTGCTCAGGCTGTTCTACAGATAATGAGCTCAAATTTGGCGTGGTAGTAGCTGAGACTGATGCCCAACACATTCTGTGTGCTAACGGCTTGTGCAAGCGCTTTAAGGTTTTGCCATTAACTATGCGGAGTCCATTCTGTCTGAAACCAAAATATCTCATGAACTACTGAATGAATTGTATGCAACTTTCAAAAAATTCACATCTACAACTGATTAAATGTTGGGGTCATTTCACCACAGCAAAATAACATTAGCCAACATAAAAATACCTTTACCTCTGCACTTTTACCAGATACTGATATGGTTGTAGCTGAGAGTCATTCACAACATTATTCTAATTGTGACATTTTGCGATTTCTCATGAGACTGAGCGTATTACGTTAAACTCTGTCATTCCTTGACACATGATGACCCCAGTCCTAAACTGGGATCAGGAACAAGATCAAGTAATGCTAGGCCTTTATACAGTATGTTGTACTGCTGAGCATCTTTCACACTCCAAAATAGAACTCAAGCTGTGACATTAAAATATGAATTTGCAAAGCATTTTATTGTCTCGTTAAGAAAACTTGTGGGTCAATTCATTTTTTTTTTACGCAAAATAAGTTTTATCTTCTGGAATGCTGGGCTTTGTACACAGAAGTGTTATTTATTTATTAATTATTAATTAGCAAATGTTATTTTTCCACATTGCCAGGTTGTAATTAGCATCTCACACAGACACAAAGGTCACCCTCACTGTGAGGCTGGAGTAAGAGACTAAAGTCTGTAAAGTTCAATTTACCATGAAAGGGCCTGCAAAATTCTTACAAATCTATTTAATAGATCTTTTGCAAGACTGACATTTTCATGGCAACTAAGGACAATTTCCTTACGAACAACATTGACATTTTTCAGTTCAGACGGCCCTTCGAGTTTCTGCTGTGAGGAAAATCATGAAACAGCTTTATCCTCTGTACGTGTCCTGAAATGGCACGTCAGGGTCTAAATATGTGCTTGGGCAACTAAAAAGACATTTTTAACCAACTTTGTTGCATCCGGTGCAACAAATCCTCCACAGACACACTCACTGATGACTGCACTGTCCTTGGATCAGCCTCTTTGTTAATTTAGCTCCACATTTCCATGTTTTACCTCCTTTTATCACTGAAGTCCCATCAGGGGTAAAGCAAACGCTGAGTACCTCTCAGCTCGTTTGTGAATGATGATGTTGCCACGGCGGTGATAATGACCTTCTGCCTCGGCTTGCCACCCACGTGTCAACAGTCAGGGAGAGTTTTAGCATCAGGACGTCTCACTCGTCATTTCAATGCTAAAGAACAGTCATAACGATGCAAATAAAAGCTAATTTAGGTTGCAGTCCTTGAGTTATAAAACGGTCCGTTCCCTGTTTTCATTTTGCACTTTGCTTCATAGTTCTCTTTCATTGCACTTTTCACATCCTCCATAAACAGCTCGCTTGTAAAAAGAGGAAACTCACACCTCCAACCTGCATCAAAGTGAAGGGGAAAGGTGTGATGCTCACACATTAATGAACTTTACTGAGGTTTTTAAATAAGATTTCAATCAGGCGGTTTGTTTTTGACTCATTCCTGCTGCCCCCGACTGATCCCTGATGTTTACGAGCAGAAAAACACCAAACAGAAAAAAATGAGTTAGTCTGAACATGTAACTTGTATTTACACAATTATTTTAGAACCGTGTTGCTTATTTTTGATGTTTTTAAAAGGTTTGGCAATGATCTCAACATCCAGAGCACTACAGTCAACAACTCAGTCATCTGGAGTTAATAAAAAAATATTAATAGGAAAAATAAATTAAATAAAGCTTTTTACAGATGTTTGTGATGTTTCTATAGAAATAAATGTTACATTAACCCTTCTTTCTTGAGTGCAAATTGTCGTGTGATTAATTTTCTTTTAATACCATACAGAAACATTTACTCTGGACTAAAGCAATACTGTAGTTCGAATCTTTCAAAGTTGGGTTTGGTAGTTTTCTCAACAGTTAATATCCTACCTGTTGTAGATAGATACTGCTGTTTTTAGGAGGAATTGTTTAACCCTGGCTAGATTGAACTAATGGTTGATTTGAGCAAAATGTATTGCTGTTGTTTTAAACAATAAATTTTAGACTGTTATTTGTTATTTACATGCACCAATAGTGGATGCAGCAGCTTGCTTTAGCATGTCTAGCAGGAAAATTACATAATTTCCACTGTGATAAATGTACAAAGTAAAACTGACGGTGGGGTAAATGATATTTAAAAAAAATATTTTGCATAAATTGCTATAAACTTATTTATAGAGTTGCTTTAAGACAGTGCATATGGTCTTGACCCTTTTAACCTATCAGTCCTTTAAGAATGAAATAGTTTCTTCAGATTGAAGCCACTCAAAAACCTATCTACAACAGGTAAGATATTAGTTGTTCAAAACCTTTCAACAGAACTCCACCAAAAAATATCTGCACTGTTAATTTAAATTTTTAAAAAAAATGAACCGTTTCATTAATTGTGATATTATTGTTGAGACATTTTAGTCTCAATGGATTTCTTATAAATTTAAGTCTGACTTCATTTTTTAAACTAACAAACAAGTTTTATTTTTTCTTATTAAAACGTTGAACGTTTTAAATTATTAGCGCCGCGTGACAATGACGAGGTAACAAAAACCTGTGCTGGTGAGATAATCAGCCAGCCTTTCAGCGATTCTCATCAGATCAGAATCGACTAAATGAGGTTTTCAGCAGATGGTCCCAGAGGGTGGGAGCCCCCCCCCAACCCCCTAAGTGAAAGAAATGAATGGAGGCAGTTGTTCAGAATTGTAATGTTATGAAGAATTCATCTTGTAAGGCTTTTATTTTTTGTCTCGCTCTTTTTTTTTTTAAAAACAAAGTGACAAGCTGGATGTTTTTCTGCATTAAACCAAGGCTATTTTTAAAAAGTGAACAGACAGTGAGCACAAAAATATAAATTAGTAAATGAGTTCTAGTGTGGAAAATACATAACATACCAGTTATAAACAGTTTAGTACAAAACAATTTTGAAGAGCAGACCTCAGAGATAAACTAGTTGTTTTGGCGCCACCTTGTGGTCAACCTGAGTACTCTCTGCACGTGATGGAGCTGATCTATCTTCTTTTAATGATTAGAGCACTTTTTACTGCCTCGCAAGTCGAGCTAGCAACCTGTTAATGTAATTGAGTCAAAAGAATCGAGGCTGACTCAACAAATGAGGATCGTTGTGACCAATTAGGCAAATGGATTTCACCCGTGATGAAAGTATTGCCCTGCAAGGAGAGAAAGATGGAGGTCATCGTTTATCGGTTTTGAGATGCGAGAGAAGCCTGTGTAGCTTTAACGCCGTTAATTAAGATAAGTCGAATGAGGAAAAAGGCAGGCGTGTAAAAGAGCATTTGTCTTTGGTTTAATTGGTGGTACAAATTGTAAAACAAGGCACTGCGTTCATTAGGAAAACGAAGAACGAAAGAAGAAACTCAACATGATGCGTTAAAAGTAACCGAGACGTCTGATTGTTGCTTTGATAGTTTCTCTATTCGCCTCCACACAGCTCCAACAGGATCTTGCGGTAATCACCAGATGTGTCCCCCTGAAAAGAAATGAAGTTCTGTGAGACATCAAATAACCCAAATTCATTGTGATAATACAAATCAAACATTTCTGTGTGCAAAAAAACAAAAAAACAAAAAGAAAGATTGCTTGTGTAGGAGGGACAGTGTCCAAAGTCACATCAAAGGCAAAACACATGAATCTCGAACTGCAATTATCGTTATTAGATGGCAGCTGATAAACTGCGTGCAGCTCGTGTCCAGGCCTCACCTTGATGAAGGAGTGCAGAGTCTTTCCATACATCTTTAGAAACTGAGCCTTAATGTCCAGCATGTCGATTTCCGCCCTGGAGACCATTATTCTGATGAGGACACTGTCTGTGGTGCCCAGCCCCTGAAGGGAAGAAACAAAAGTGTCTCAAGTGTTTTCATAGTAAAACCATGATGACGGTGCAGAAAGACACAAGAACTTTAAACTTCTACATTTTAAAATGCAAAAAGGAGGATTAAACTCGTACCTTCATTGATTTGTATAATCGTTCAGCAAAAAACGCTTGCTTGTTCCTCAAACATTTCACTGCAAAGCAGAAAAATAAAGGTTTTATTTCTTGGACATTTTTATTGTACTAAAAATTAAAAAAAAAAAAAGTTGTGAAAGCTGGTGAAACGCACAGTCGTATGCAATTTATTGCTTACTCAAACCTGACTAGAAAATATTAAAGATAATGTAAGAAAGAAATGTAATAATAATCATTTAAAATTGTCACCGTCTGCGTTTTAGAACCAACATGGTAAAAATTGGATTAATAAAATAAATAAATGTACTGAGATCATCCCACAGAGATCCACTGGTATCCAAGGAGAAAATAAAAGAGCCGAACAGTTTAAAAATAACTGTAATCAGCATAACTTTGCAAAGAATCAAATTATTTTAATATTTTCAGTGTTTAAAAGTCACACGAGCAACAGCACAACGTAAACTTTGAGACTGAAGAATACACAGTCCATCATCAGACAAAACAATCATGTGTCTTCTATCAAGACTATTATCAGTGAGTACAAGTATCCAATGTTTCTGTGAATGTATTTTATGTAAATAATAAGAAAGAAAAACTACATTCCAAAACCGACGTGGTGTTTTCTGCTTCGATTTGTCTTCTAGCTCATTTATGTCGCTCTCAGGTGAAGTGAAGAAAACTTTCTGAGCTTTAAGGAACCAAAGTATGAAATTATTTTTAAGAATCACTGAGAATGCATCCTTTAGAACAAGGAAGGAAAAACAAAGGCTGTTATCAGAACACAGCTCACAGACGTCACCCACTAGAGAAAAAATATTTGATTCATTACTTCCTGTATCTTTAGGGTTGCTGGTTCCCATCTCTGCACAAACAGTGTGCGCTTAACTCCCTATTTTTTTTTTTCTGTGTTTAAAAACAATTTAAGGGCTCTTGGTTGGATTTCAAGCCTGTTTATTGTTTTAATCCCATCTATTTATCAGATTTGCTTTTACTTTATGAGTCCTCCTCAAAACTAGGCCTGTCACGATAAACAATAAATCAATTAATCGCATGATAAATGAAAATTATCCACCTCATTTTCATTTATCGGGTTTATCGTTTCTTCATGCCTCTCTTTCTACTGAAGACACTGGATGACGAAAAGCTCAACTCCGGTGCTCTTCACTGACACCTCCCTTTCTCTTTAAAATCTGTTTTAATGATCCAAAATCACATTTTTGGACCATTAAAAGCAGCTAAGCTACGAGCTACGCTAACAGGCGGACCTCAGGAAAAAACCTCCTTCTTGTCAAAGCTCCAAAATTCACAGTTGAAACCCGTGCCTTTGTCTAAATGTTGTTTTTCTCTACAAAAAGAAGCAGAGAATTTGTTTACTGATTTTTTTTTTTTATTAAAAGCTTTATGTGACAAATGCTATGCTAAAGAGCTCAAACCACACTGAGCATCCGCCATTTTCAGAACCGAAAAACATGAAGGAGAGACAGCCCATGTCACGTCAAGGGGCATCCCTCCCATTTTTCTTAAAGAGACACGCTGTTCGCTCCCTCACTATTCATCCTTTGGTTCAAACAGTCTTATACTGCCATCCAGTGGTCAAAAAAATAAATAAATAAAATAAAAAAGGTACTATACACAAAAATTAACCAATATTTCTTCTTAAATTTGACAGTAATTTCTAATTATTGTCAAATTTCAAACAATATGATCGTTTATCGCAATAATTTCTGAGACAATTAATCGCCCAGCAAAATTTGCTATCGTGACAGGCCTACACTCAAAGCCTCTGGAAAAGACCTTCTGATTGGACCTGAAGGTAGAACCAAAACCCACTGAGGCGTCTTTTCTTATTATGGGTCTCACCTGTGGAACAGCCCCCCTGAGATCATCTGAGGGTTAAAGGAAACGTTAGACAAACCTGTTCAGTCCGGCTATTTGTTTATTTATTCCCTTTATTTGGCCTGCTTATTTTAGTCCTTTATCATTTTAATTAAATGAAATTTGTTATTTTAGTCATTCTAGATTTACTTTTGAAGGAAACAAGACTAGTTTAACTTCTATGTATGTAAATTTATCTTAATTATACTGACATTTACTAATTTTTACATTGTAAAATTGAAGTTTTTATGGTTCATAAATTGTACATTTTTATACCATCCTTAAGTGTTTCCTTATGAACAAATTGATTTTCCACATTTCTTCATTTCTTGAAACTTTTTACAATTTATTCATCTTCAATTTCATTTTTATGTGTTTCTCTTTGCTGGTTTGTTGCTTCCCTTTAATATTTTGTTCTGTTTTAATCTGGAGTAAAGCGCTTTGTATTACTGTACACGTTAATGAATGTAAAACCTCCTTTAGATTAGTTCCAATGAACTAAACGTGCGGTTTTGGACTGAGAGAGAAAATACACACATGCACAAGGAGAGCACACAAACATCACACAGAAACACATCCTATACACATCTCCTCAGCTGTAGAAGGTGCAACAAGGTGCTTATCTTAATGTTTTTAGAACACGCTGCTAACCTTACTTTCAAAAAGAGCCTGAACTTAAAGAAAAAACTAAAAGATATTAGATTTTCTAGTTTAATATGGAACTCGTTTTATATATATAT
>JARVGS010000672.1:19933834-19945565 GCA_031762315.1 Hypsolebias antenori
AGCCAAAGTGGTTCAAGACAAAGAAAGTTCATACTCAGTAATCCAGGTGTCAAATCTGATAACTCTCAATCAGGTCAACTCTCTGACAACTCTCAATCATGATTTTGGATGGTTAAAATGGATTTTAAAGAGAACATGGAAAGAGAGGGGTCAGTGAAGAGCACCAGAGTTGAGCTTTTTGTCATCCAGCATCTTCAGTAGAAAGAGAGAGGCACGAAGAAACGATAAAGCCGATAAATGAAAATGAGGATGACAATTTTTATTTATCATGCGATTAATTGATTTATTGTTTATCGTGACAGGCCTATCTAAGTCTAAATTGTCTCTAGGTGTGAGTGAGAGGGTGAATGGTAGTTTGTCTCTATGTGGACTTGCGACCCGTCCAGGGTGTACCCCACCTCTGATGATAGCTGGACATGGGCACCAGTCCACATGACCCAAAAAGGAAGAAGCATGTAAAGATAATAAATGGATGGATGGACAATCAGATGTCTCTTTCTTTTTTGTTTCCACACACAGACCTGCAGAGGGAGCTCAACGTTAACAAACAGCCGGCCACTGCAGCTGTGCTACTTCTCAGTGAGGAGAAACCAAAGCCGAGGATCCAGCAGAGTGCTGCTGCATGTGCTGTTAACAACACCGACAGAATGATGTCAGATGAATGGGGCACTCAGCACCGCCCTTTACAAACTTATTGCCCCGGTCGTCCTTTCGTCCCTGACAACTACAATCCCCAGTTCCTGCCTCTGAATAGTTCAGTGACATCTGATGTCTTCCAGCTGGTGCCTTTTAACCCCCCAGGAAACGACAGCAGATTGGCACTCAGCACCTCCTCTGGTTCTGCGGCTCAGAAACCTGCTGAGATGGCTGATGTTTTCCTCCAAGCGCCGTTTGGAAAAAGGCAAGAACCCAGCAAAGCTGCCCCCACTGATGTGCACAAGTTTAAGCCCAGTGCACGGCAGCTACACAACAGCAAGCAGCACCCCCTCAATGCCTGGGCAGCTCCTTTGCACACAGAGACTCCTCTGCTCCAGCAACCCATGGCAGTGCACCGGGTCGTCTCCAGGATCGGTCAGCAGGCCGCTGTGGGCTCCGTGGCCGTGGGGCCTCTGCGTTCTTGGACCATAGTGGGAAAAACTCTCAATGACCCGTTCACCGCTGCACCTTTTCAGCCAAGATGGTCTAAAGGGAAACCATAATTGTCTTAATACTTTCTTTAGAAAGTGCCTTATTTGAGCTTTTTACACAAACAAAGAAGCCAAAGACTATAGTTCAGTATCAGTATTACTTAAATCCCAAATGTAGATTCACCTTTAATAGCATTACTAAAGATGTTATAGTTAAGGTTCTACCTCAGTCATGTCATCAGCTTTCAGTGTCTGCTCAGTGGTCATCATATCAAATCAGAATTCAACAGTAGATGCAGGAATTTTACAAGCCTTTATATAAAAAAAATGCCTTTATAAAACTATTTCTGCGCATTATTCTTGAAAATATGAGTAGCTACGTTTTAAAATGGCTGCTTATAAATTCATGCCCTTTTTAAAATTTTTGTTTACATTTATCTGCATATTCTGCCTTTATCAGCAGCAGCCGTTTCTCAGCATTCATTAATAATGAGAGTTAGCATTTTACTGCAAGCCATAGAAATTGTTTAAAGAAGAACAGCTTCTCAGTAATAAATGCACTTTTCATTATAGAAGCCTCCTAGAATCCCAAATGGCTGTTCATTAAAGGGCTGAATGTAATCGGTAATCTCAAATGAACAGCTGTATTTCTCCAGAGAAACATGGAGTTTGATTACGACTTACTGTTTTATCATTGAGTGTTTTGCTTTTGTATAATTAGGATTTAAAATTATGTATCAGAATTATTATTTCTTTGTATTTAGCTACATTTTGTTAATTGTACCTCCTTATTCCAGGTTATATTCTGTCAGGTGCAATTCTGGATCTGTACACTGTATTATCTGGTTATTATTGCTGGATATAAATAGGATTTACTGATGAAAATTAAATGGTTAATTATAATTATTTATCTGCTCCTTGCTCTAAGTATTAAAGTTTTCATTACTGTATTTTTTATTTTATTTTTCCCCAGTCCAAAATCTTGGTGTCACTTTTTAATACTCTGCTTTGAGTTTTGGAGATAAAATTGTAAGAACTTTTTGTTTTTACTGAAATCTCACTGAATTGGTCCTTACAGAGTATGTTTATATACAGCCAACAAATTGTTTGCATTCACAAAAATAACATGCAAATTTAATTTAATTTAATTGTTGCAGACTAGTCACAAAGTTTATGAAATGTCTTAATTTGATTGTGAGGTTTTATTTATGCTCCAGTCAGCCACAATTTGTTTTTATAGGTTGCCAAACGTTCCTAAACGCTGTTTTACTAAATGGAAAACTGTTCGAGGTGGGCTCAACTTTATTTTGAGACACGAGTGAGGAATTGCAACGAAACTGAGATCGCTTGTGAACATTTTGAGACGTTCTAACAAACTCCTTCCTGCATGCTGTTTGCAGTTTGTCACAGTGCAGCGAGAGAGGCTTTACTCTTCTTGCTTATGTTTCACTTTCGCCATCCACCTTAATGTCTAGCACCTGCTCAAATTTTATTATCGTTTAAAATTTTCTGCAGTAAATTTTTAAAAAGTGTCATTTGAACGTCAGCAGCTGTGTAAAATTATCAAATTACGTGAACTGTTGTGAAATGTTTAAGAATGGAGGTCTAAGATGGCAGCAATGCACTCTGGCTCTGTCTTTGCTCTGACTTTATTTGCTCATCTGTTAGGTCAAAAATAACCTCTTTTTTTTTCTCCAAAGAGCTATCTACAGCAGGTAAGATATTGTTTATAACTGACCTGATGGGCCATATAAAAGGAGTTGCGTTTTGAAAGTCCCTCATCTTTATTGGTTAAAAATAACTAGATGTTTCAGTTTGTGCTGTAAAGCTGAATGGAGCTGCACAAGTAGCTGCTCGTCTTTTGTAAAATACAGTTTTGGCAAACAGTAGTGCCTTTCCATTCAACATTTTTGGATTAGCTTTCTCTCAAACTAATTCAAAAATGCAAAAGTAAAATGGAAAATAAGGTTGATCCAAAATCAAGAATACTCCTTTTAACGGTTAGAGCCTCTAAATACCCAGCATGTTGTCTGCTGCCTAAAAAACTTGGAAGGCCATTTGAGTGTTTAAGATGAGGCTGAGCCCTGTCTTTTATAACGGCTTAAGGTACAAATGTTTAAAAAAAAAAAGTGGTTAGGATCCATCTTAAGGGGAGTGCATGGAAAATAAAGTCAGATTCTGAGCATTCTTGAAGTAAATGTATCCAATTGAAGGGAAATTGGTAAATCTATAGATTAAAATGTAAATTTGTGTGTCTGTCAAAATAAAAGCATCAAAATACCAGAAAAGGTGGACTCCTTGCCCTCTGGACTTTTTACAGTTTCATTACAGCTGAATTTTAGTCATGTTTGCAGCTGTTTATTACAACTGCTTTGTTTCTGGAAGTTTTCTCAAACCCACAAAACTGCAGCTTAGACTGTCTTTTTAAACATTTCCAAATGTAAAGTCAATATTAACCAGAAACATGGAAAATGGGATTTTTTTTTTTTTAGGTCTGAGTGGAATAAAACAGCTGACAGACTGCTTTGTGGCTGGTTACATAACGTCACACTCTGATGACTTTTTTTTTTTTTTTCTAGTTTCTTCTAAGGATAAAGAAACAATCGTTTGCAGATATCTGGCGTAAGTTCTCAAAAAGCTGACACATCCTCCTCTGTACTTTCACATTTCAGTTTTAATCTGTGGCCCTCATTACATCTCCTGACAAGTTTTATTCCCTCTGCAACTCTTTGATTGCTTTCAAACCGTAGATCTTTCTAATTGTTCTCTTCTGCAATTATCTCTTCCAAAAGGGATGTTATGTATCTGGCTTTTTTTTATCTCTTCACATTTACCACTCATGCTTTGTTTCCATCAGAAATAATGTTAAATCTGTTTTGGTTACATTTTACTGGAAAACATGCAATACCTTATCTCACTTTAGCAAACTATTGCCAACTTGTCTCCAGGCTTTGCACACCCAGCTAGTTGGAAAAAAAAGATTCATAACCCTGAAAAAGGATAAACAAAACAAGAGCCCTCATTTAGCCAAAAAGCATAGTCTGGATGAAGACTTTTGCCTCTTTCTCCATAACCACAGGCTCTGTGATACCACACCTGGCCAGGTGCTGATAACTATTAGAAAGGACATCACTTCAAAGATGACTGGAATATCCCTTTAAGGTGCACATGGCGAGCAACACTCAGGGAAGTTCTTACGTCTTTGCACATCTGCTGAACTGTAAAACATAAAAACTCATGTTGAGAATGTTAAATTATCTTAACAAAGGAAACGTATAACAATAATGTGTTATGCAGTGGTGGAGAAAGTACTCAAACACTGTACTTAAGTAAAAGTACAAATAAACAGACAAAAATGTACTTCAGTAAAAGTAGAAGTGCCAGGTTAACATTTTTAGTTAAGTAAAAGTAAGTACGTACTTGCTTTTAAAAATGCTTAAAGTATTGCAAGTTTGTATTTAACACAAAGTAAAACCAATGTGTCATTTTAACTGCAGTAAACACATTGAAGTAAAAGTTGTCGGCCTGAAAAAAAAGAGCATTAGATACACATAAAGGAACATACACTGATTATTTCAAGTCCAGTTTGTCATAGTCAACCTTGTAATGGGTCAATAGTGAACAATATTTTAACTTCCTGACACCATTTTCAAAACTTGGACACGAGTTTTGGGTCATTAGGAGACATCTCTCGTCTCCTAACATCATGAACTGACACATTTTAATACTGAATCAAGAATTTCTTGTTGAAGTTCAGAAGAAGTTGGTTTTCAAATTTTTTTTGGTCAAGTCTGGCTCTTTTGGGAGAGATAATCTGTCCTGCTGAACTGAACAGTCTTTCAATAATATTTCAATAAGGCCTTGGGTGGCACGTATCTTCTGGCTGACTCTCTGTGGTGGAATCCATTTTGGGTGTGTTAGTGGTGCTGAGGGTGCGTCCAGCTTGTCATTGGTCCAGCTCTTCTTGAATGTGGGTCTAATGTTACCTGCCCACTTTGCAGTGATTCAGTGGACCAACTCCTCTCTCATCATTGGTTACTTTCAAACTAATGAACAAATAATAAAAAAAAAATTAAAAATGCAACATGAATGTAACTTGTAATGTAACGCATTATAGAAATGAAGTGGAGTCGAGATACTTCATGTAAAATGCAGTAGAGTAAAATTCGAAAGCACTCACATTTAACTTTACTTAAGTAAAGTACAGATACATGAAAAATGTACTTAAGTACAGTAGCAAAGTACTTGTACTTAAGTACACCCCACCACTGGTGTTAGGTATTGTCATCATTGTATGTTCCCATACAATGGTGAAATTGGCTCTCTGCTTAGGGTAGGGTGTGCTGCTCAGGGACACCACGAGATGTGCAATGACTGGGGATCGAACCCAGGATCTTTGGGTCCCGAGTCGGCTGCCCTGCCCCTACCTACACCATCTCGGCCCCCATATTGTCTGTCCTCTAATAAAACACACCACGGGAAACAAAAGAATAAATATATTTATTTGTACGGATTTATTGCACGTTGCATAGATCTGCAGTCTTTCTGGCTGCTGCGTCTCTTTCAGGATGACTGTAGCCAGAGATACGTGTTTGGTAGTTTAGACACACCAAAGATCATTTTACACTTTAGAAAATATATGTAGAAACTCTTCTGAGAAGTGCAAGAAGTTATCATAGAAAATCGTAGGTATGGTACAATCTATGTTTTGCCAAAAGTTGTGACTGATATATACTGAAGCCAGCGTGGGATTAGTTTAGCTTTGCATCAAGGCTTAAATCAGCAGGAAACAGTGAGCTCAGCTCTGTACAAATACAGTGAAAGGGTCTTTCAGGTTTGGGAGCTTAATCCTCAGATTTTTGGTTCTGGATCGTCAGTCGCTCTCGTGGTTGGGGCGTGGTGGAGGGCGTGAGGGAGGAGGTGCTCTACAAGAAGGTGGGCTCAGAGGTGGAGGCGGCAGAGAGTTGGTTGGAGATGGAGGTTCGGAGACTTTGCTCTCGTTGGCCGTGGGCAAGGCTCTGTTTGGTGGGGGGGTGTACCAGGGAGAGCTGCTGGAGGATGGGGGAGGAGTGGATGGTAGAGGAGGTAAGGTTGAAGTTGGTGAGGGGGGCAAGAGGTTCGGATCACCATCAGACGGGCGACGCTGATACCTTTGGGGCAAAGTGTAAACGGGTGTGGAGGGATGGTTGTAGATGGGGTAGCGAGGAGGAGGGTGGGAAGGGCTCCGGGTGAAGTTTATGCACCTGCCCTGCAGTGGAGGCACAGAAAATATGAGTAATTATGGAACTGAAGATGTAAAGAAAAGCAAAAGCCTGACGTCAAGAAACTGGGCACGACTAATTTTCTAAATTTCCTGTGGCTAACGACTGGCAGGTTTGGATGGAAAAAGCAAAATTTTCATTTATTGAATGTCATAAAAGAAAACAGCATTTTTGCCAACTCAGTCATGCAGATGATGGGAACTGCGAAAAGCAGGCAGCATGTACACCTAATGACTTCTGCAGGCGCGTTTCTCCAGATCATGAGTTTCTCCTTAGTCTACTTATATTGTTACGCTTTACATTTTCCTTAAATATTTTTTTAATAGGTCAGGTTTACCTAAAAACCTTTTTCTTATGAGTCATATATCATATCATTATCATATATCATAGTCATAATTGGTTTCTTTATGTTCATTTAAACTTTATTTTACCAGGCAGCACATTAAGAACAGTTTCTTATTTACAGTATCGGCCTGGTTTCCCATAAAACATCTCTGTTCTCTCATAATTGTGACACAACACCTTAATGGTACAGTCTCCTAAATACCATCTAATATTTAAGAATTTGTATCTAATGATTATAAGAAACCTTCAAAATTGTGAGAAATCTCATAATTATGATTTAGCGTTTCATAGTTATAACAATATTTCATCATTCTGAGATATCTCAGAATGATAACAGTCTTTATAATCTCTTTATTTTAATTTGGTATATGATTATTAAGATTAGTTATCTGAAATTATGATGTAGCGTCTAATAAAACTGAAATAGTTAAGTCCTAATTTGAAACGTCTTCATAAATATGAGATTTTATCTCATTATTCTCAGATACTGACTTAGATTTATGAGAATGAGATAATCTTATCAGATGTTACCTCATAAGTATGACATGCTGTCATAGTCTGCCATGCTAGATGATATTTATGACATGCCATGTCCTAACTATATATTGCTAAGTCATAATTTTTTTGTCATTTACCCTTTATTTATACAGTTAGTCTCATTGAGCCATGAGAACTCATTTTCAAGACACTAACTTATCTTACTTTGATTTAGGAGCTAAATCGTCACATTCTGAGTTATGACCAGAGCAGTAATATTTTTGATGTGTCAAATCATAACTGTGTGATATTATTTCATAATAATTAGATAGCTAGATCATAAACAAACAATGGTCACCCATAATTATGGCTTTCGTTTTACATACCAATTCCACAAATGGACTTCCATATTAATTTAAAATAACCACAAATAATGTCACCAAGTTAAATCTTTTAGTTTCTTTTTTTTAATTTAATCTTTGCCACCAAGCTTTTTTATGTACACTTTTTTATAGAATCAATATAATTTACTATTTTCCTTTTATGCACTCATACTGTACTACAAAGTATTAGTTCAAAGTTGTATTACATGTTTTGTTTTTAATGCAGTGTTGCTGAACCTATTGATGCTCGTCTCACCTTGTCTCCAGGGTAAGGTCGCATCACAGACACTCTGTCGTAGCCTTTTCTCAGGAAAACACACAGAGCGTCCAGCTTTCCCTGCAGAAATACCATCACAAACATGTAAATATAACTCCCAACAGCCACAGTCATGTGTATCTGTCAGAAATCCTTCAAAAGACAAACAAATATATTGTCGGTAAATGAAAAATGGCTCCTGTTTAATTGGGTGTAGTTACATGTTTCCGAATTTATAGAAATATTTTTATATGAAACTGACACTGATAAGGAATATATTTTGTTAATTAAAACAAAACTAAACAGATCTTCAACATGTTCATAGAGGTTAGCTCAGTTCATGTCTGGTTCTTGTTACAGCCCATCCAGATCCAGTTGGCTAATATTTAAGGAAGCAGAACTTCAATAACTATTTCCTGATACGACATCATCATCATTCCTAAAAGGTACTGACGCAGACACATTTACTCACTTTTTATAAAACGGCACCAAACATATGTTAAAGCACTTAAAATAGGCGACATCTGTAGATATGACACATGTACTCTGGGTTTTAGGACACGGTGTTGGCAGTAAAACCGCCATGACAGCCAAAGAAGTTCATGCTTTGTTTAAAAGCTTAAAAATACCAAGACGTTGACTATAGACCATGTGAGGAACTGAAATGTTGAAGACATTTAACAGCTGTACCAACGAATATAAGGTCATTAAGTTCATTAAAAAAAGGAATATCTGGATTACCTTAATGGGAGAGTACCACTTCTGAGGTCGGATGGTTTTGTGCGTGTGATAGTAAGAAAGAGGTGGAGGTGGATCGTACTCCTGGGCGGGCATCACAACTCGTGCATTTTTGGCCTTTTCCAATTTGGCTCCTTCTTCAGTTGAGCCTTTGTCTCCCCAACGGACCTGGACCGAAACAGACATTTTGAAACAGCACAGTTATAACACAACATCTAGATGAACACATAATTCTAATTGGCTATTGTGTTCAAATGCACACGTTTTTTTTTTTTTTTGGGAACAAAATACATTCACTTTTGTACTTTCAGTCTGCAAAATCTTATGATTCAGCATTACCATTAAATAAGCTACCCAATGAAAGGTGAATGTTTCACTGTAGGACCCGTTTTAATGCTCTAAAAAATGCTAAAATGTCAAGAGTGAGTCAGAACTCCAGGAGTTAAACCAGCACTGTCAACGCAGCTTTGAAAGTTCATTATTTAATTTCACTCCCTTTCAGCTACTGCACAAAAAGCCTCAAAGGCTTCAACTTGGCAGAAAGAGACACATAAATGAAGCTGTGCATACCTTCCATCGCAGCGGTTGGAATTATGTGTTTCTGGCAGCTTCAGGACAAGTTCACAGGCTTCACTGACAGTCTGTAGAACATTTTATTCAGTCTGAACATAATCTGTTTATTTGACAGCATCATCACACACGGACACATGATCCTTCGTGGTCCAGGACTGAATTTGTATGGTTAGCACCCTTTATCTTCTTAAGTTGTACATTAAATGTACTGACTCCTCCTAAACATACTGCAAATGTTATTACTTTACTCAGACTGCTGCATCTAAAGGAACGAACTGCTGTGTAACCATTTCAGATAACTCACACGGGCTCCGACCCATAAACCCTTTTGTCTCTTTGATTCTAAGTATTTCTGCAGCGTTTGCAGTCTCCTGTCCAGCTGGCCTCTGCTTAACTCGCTCTGACTCTCAGTTTGTCACAACAATAAAGTGACTCGCTTTCATCCAACGTCGGCTTGCATGCTCCACTCTAAGGAATAAATTCCTGCCCCGCTTTGTGTTCCTTCTATTTGATCTCGTTCCAAACTTTGATCACTTGGTTTCTACTTGCTAAGGGGCTGCATTTAGCCACAGATTTCATCCGTGAACCTGAAACCAGTTAATGGAAAAGCTTTGATTTGAAACTTTTTACCGAGCCTGGAAGTTCTGCTTTAAGCCAGAGTTATTTATAGTTGCTGGGTCTTTACTTCACATATTTTAAAAAAAATAATAACATGATTGTCAGCTTAACTGATTGTTCACAGTCCAGGTGCAGACCATGTGAGAATAAGCTCTTTATTCTGACAATAAAGATACTGCAAAGCCAAATGTTCAAAAGAACTAAGTAGAAACTGGCAGGATGAAGTCTTAAAATGATAGTTTAGATCTTGTAAAGTGGGGGTTAGTGTGAGGGCTATGAACAGTTAATTTTGTATTTGTTGTTACATATAACTCTTTGACCTCATATTGGAGCAAAATAGAGCTTGTCTGATTGATTGAGGCAAAGGTCAAAGTGAAGCACTCCACGCCTAATGTCAAAATTTTCATATTGTTAAATGTATTTTAAATATACAGTATATATATAATTATATTATAATAACTATATTATAATTATATATAAATATAATTGCATTTAACACTACTTTAGATCCTATTGAAAGTGCTACATGCTGTATCAGAGTTGCTACAGACAACAGACAGTAATAGAGCTGTGATTTTTGGCCTGAACCCCCAGCCCAACATGAAATTTGGGCCGGGTCGGGCCAAAATGATGTTCTTGATGGGCGGGATGGTTCGGTCTCGGGCTTTTGATGCGGTTTTACGAATCGCACAGCACAAAGAAAACTAAATAAGAATGCACAATATAAAATTGTGTTAATCTACTGGTTGGGGCGGAGGCAGTAAGTTTAAATTCGGACTCAGAAAAAATGCATACAGCCCGGGTTGGATAGGCCCGAATGCAACTCTGAGCTGTAATGTGAAATTGAGCATCATCCGAAAGTAGATTAAATGTTGTTCACATGAACCGCTATGAAAGTTTTGGAATTGGAGTTGTTTTAGGATGGCAGCAATGTACTTTAGTCTTAACCTCACTCAAACTAGCCTTTAGTCCATCAGTCCAGGCTAGAGTTGCACTCGGGTCCAAAAAATCCGATCCGACCTGGCCCCAGCCCGCAGTCTTCAGCTCCAAACCCCACCCGATCCGACGAATTAACAGTAATTACAGGTCTGAACCTGAAAAAAAAAACCTCGACATTTTTAATTAAGCTTTGACTGTTTATACCACCGACTGTTATTAACGGTTGGTGGACGCACGCGCTGAGTAAAGGGGCAGAAGTTCAGAGCTGAGGAGCCATCAAAGCGCATTAAATGATTCCCCTGCTTCTGCCTGCATAGGACCCTGCTCTGACATGTCGGATATTTTGTGATTTCACCTGTTTGGGTCTTTGGGGGCGCACGTTTGCTGGGTGCCGCAGCTGAATGAACGCCCATTTGGGTGATGGATCGCTGGCAGTAGTCCATCTGAAGCTTAACTGAACTTTTTACCTCTTTCAACGGGCCAAGCAGCTCATGATCAAATGGCTGCGTGCTAGGTGATAGTATGGCAAGCCATGTTGGCATAAAACTGGATCGTCAGCCGCGCACATCCTTGAAGCAATAAAAAACCCGACACTGACCTGGCCCGCACATAAATCGCATTATTATGGCCCGGCCCGGTCTGAAATAGTGGCGAGTGCGGGCCAGGATCCGGGTTCGGGTTAGAAATGACAGCTCTAATCCGGGCAGAATCAAACACCATTTCTCTCACTATAGTCAAATTTAGAACAGGTAAGATAATAACTGTTAACAATGTCTCCACTTAATCCCATTTCAAAACATACGTAGTACCACAAAGAAGCGCACAACTGAAACAAAGACCACAATCAGACCTGAGCTGTGGCACTATGGACACTGGTGGCAAATGAAGTACAGGTGTGCTGATTAGAAACAGAAACATTGCATGTTGGAGGCCAGAAGTAAATTAACGAAAAGTGCAAGAAGTAAAATCAAGTGTGTGTGTGTGTGGGGGGGGGGGGGGGGGGGGGGTTACAAA
>JARVGS010000672.1:20000904-20022624 GCA_031762315.1 Hypsolebias antenori
AGAGGTGATATATATATATATATATTAAATATACAGTATATATATATAGTAAGTCAACAATGGGTTTGGAGGGGATGGAGATATTTGCCATTGCTGTTGTTGTCGGACTATTTATTGTTGTCCTCAAACAATTTGGGGTTTGGGAGCCTTTATCTCTGGAAGGTAGGATAAAACTTGACGTTTTCTTGTTCCTTGAAGCCATTATCTCATTAATTAATTAGGAAATAATAACATAAATATTAAGAGGTTTCTTTTTTCAGGTCTGAAACTTAATGCAATTCTTTTCCCTAATTTATTTGCAAAGAAAAAGTATTTCAATAAATTCCTTCACTGTGAATCATAAGATATTTAAAAAAAAAGTGTGCGTCTTTAACTTTTAACATGCTCGCTTTGTAAAAAAAATGTGTATAAAGCTGATTATTTTTAATATTCATGTACATTTTTTTCTTTCCCTCCCACTCCTATATTTCATCTCTCTCTTGTCCTGTTCAAATCTGTTCTTGTGACAAATTGTAAAGATGGTGAGTAAATTATTGGTCAGATTTTTTTTTTCAAGTGGTTCCAAGAAATGCATTCAATTTAAACATGAATTAATTTAACCCTGTAAAAGTTTTTTTAAGCCAGCAGACTGAACTTTTTCTTAGTATGCAAGTATAATGTTTTTTTTAATTATTATTATTTATGTCTATGTCTTGAATTTACTTTTTAATGTGGAAATTGTGCCCTATATGAGCAATGCTGATCTGAGCAGCTGCTTTAATTAATAAATAAAAACAGAAAGATACAAGATGCGTAAAATTACATTTTTTTTTCTGAACTAAAACTTGGTAGAGTTCATGACAAAAAGGGAAATTAGACCAGACATTTTTGTAAATGAGAACCAGTCAAAATGTGTAAATGAGAACCAGTCAAAATGTGTTAGTCATCACAAATGATCACATAAATGTTTTTATTTATTTTTTACTGTAAAGTAAATCTTTGTTATCATAGGGACTACTGAATGAGTTGAATGAATAAATATTTTAAATTACAACTGCAAAGTGTCCACAATACGCAGGAATGATACGATCTGATATGATACAATATAATATAGAATGCATTATACATTATGATACAACAGTATATGATACATGCTATATTAACATACCACCATATCATAATTTCAATATCAGTATATGATGGGAAACAAAGCCAAATTTGAGAAATAATGAGACATTATGTGCTACGTTATGGTATATTACAATACGATACAATATACGATACAGTATGATATGATACGATATGATGCAATAAATGTTACGTATGATACAATACGAATGATACGATACAATATATGATATTTTATTTCCCTTTTTTGGAAATAGGTTTTAGGCCAGCTTCTATCTCATTAGTTGCCTTTAAAAAAAAGTCCACAAAGAAAACGTTAAATAAATTTTAATGAATATAGAAAAAAAATACCAGCAAGTCACATAATAAAAAAATAATGAAACTTGACAATTAGTACTTAACAGATTTGGCAAATAATTTTCATGCACTAACTGTAGTTTATTTTAAATTTTATCGTACCTGCACATTTTTTGCAGTATTTTCACGTGTTTTTATTTTCATTTTGCCTGTTTTTGTTAAACTTTCTATCATTTTTTAGTGTCATATTTAAATCTGAAACTGTTCACCCTCCTCATGCCTCTGTATCTCTCACCCTTGTCCCTTTTCCCCTCCTGTTATCTCTTCACGCTGGCTTTGAATTTATTTGATTGTGTAAAGATGGTGGGTGTTTTTATTATTTATCCATCTTTTTAATTTTCCAGTATGTTGCACAACTTGTGCTCCTCCCCAGTCCTCCTTTTTTTTCCTTTCTTGTCTTACTGCTGTTTCCTCCCTCTTGTCTTCCTCCCTTGTCTTCGCTCGTGTTCTCTGGTTTCGTCCAACAGACAGCAGCGACAGTGACCTCGAACTTTCCATGGTGCGTCACCAGCCCGAGGGCCTCGAGCAGCTCCAAGCCCAGACCCAGTTCACCAGGATGGAGCTCCAGTCGCTTTACAGAGGCTTCAAAAATGTATGAAAACTGTCAGCGCAGTCATGAAGTGTTCAAGCAGCTGATAGTTCTAATTTTACAGTATGCTTTATTTTTATAATTCCATAAACCATTACTAGAATTTGTCAAAACAAAAGCAGTACTCATTTATAAGTGAGTTACTAACCAAGCAATGGAAAACAGTTGGCTAAACAGCTGTAATTCCATAATTCAAGCAGAACTGTAGACAATTTAGATTATATATATATGTATATATACAGTATATACATATATATATATATACATCACAGTTTAGCAGCATTTAGTTGACTGGCATTTTATTTATCCCATGCACACAGTGTATCACTTCATCTGTCAAACACTTCTTCTACAGCTTGGTTTGTGTTTTGTCAATGAAATAAAAGCATTTCATAATTGTTGTTTATCAGTTTACTTAATTTAGAACCAGGCAAGTGTTGAATCATGCAGTTATGTCCAAAATCATCTGCAAAAGAGTTTTCATGATTTATAATCGATTTATTTTGTTTTAAATGTTGACATGTTCAGTAATTCAGAAGGGATTATTAGCATAAGGTTTACTAAGACTGATAACTATCGGACAGTATTGCTTCAACTAATGTTAAACTTTTAGTCTTTGTTTGTTTTTCCATCAACAGGAATGTCCCAGCGGGCTGGTGGATGAAGAAACATTCAAGTCCATCTATTCACAGTTTTTCCCTCAAGGAGGTAAATCATCTGACTTCAACATGCACCTTGTCCAATAATACTATACCATATTTTTTGGACTATAAGGCGCACTTTAACATCCTTTAATTTTCTCAAAAATTAACAGTGAGGTTTATAATCCGGTGCACCTTATCTATGAATTCTGGTTGTACTTACTGACCTCAAATTGATTGTATGTGGTTATTGTGAATGAGGTGAATAAAGTTTGACTTAGCTGACCGTTTTGTTTCGTTTATAATCGGGTGCATCTTATGTTTGAAATCAGACCCGTATACAGTATTGATGTTGCGCCTTGTAATCCGGTGCGCCTTATTGTCCGAAAAACACGGTAAATGGTTTATGTTTGTGCCAGATTGCAACAACAGAAAAGTGGTTCTGTAAAACCAAAAAGTCAAACGTTGCGTGCCGTTAAATTTCAATCCTTTACTCAACGTTTGTTTTCAGATGCGACCACGTACGCACATTTCTTGTTCAACGCTTTTGACATGGACAGAAACGGTTCGATCCGATTTGAAGTGAGTACGCCAGGAGCTGAAGCGTAATTTTATTATTTAAAGAAAGTTAACGGTTAACCCTTTAAACTGTGCCTACAGGACTTTGTGTTAGGACTGTCGGTTTTGCTCAGGGGTTCTGTCACAGAGAAGCTTCGCTGGGCTTTTAACCTGTATGACATTAACAAGGACGGCTACATCACAAAGGAGGTACAGTCAATTATTAAAACTCTGAAATTAGAAGTGGTGTCTTTACATGGATACACTGTTTCTTGTTTCCTGCAGGAAATGTTGGCAATAATGACATCGATTTATGACATGATGGGCAGGTACACGTTACCCAGCGTACGGGATGATTCTCCCTTTGAGCATGTGGAGAAATTCTTCCAGGTAAAACATTCGCTCTGTGTGTTTTTAATCCTTACATCTGTATATTTTACTGATTCAGCAACAGTCTGTGTGAGGATGAGATGCAGAGAAACACATGTAGACTCCAGTAGGAACAGGGGGACCAGTGATGCCCATTCATATCAAAAATATCAATAAAATCTGACTCTAATGAAACTGCTTTATTAATTTAAAATTTTTTAAACTATTTGGACCATCATCACATCCAGTTAATACTGGATGTGATGGTGGTCCAAATAGTAATAATAATAATAATACTAGACCAAATGTTCTTGCATTCTCTCTGTTGGGAACTGAAGCCTGCAGGACCCAGTTTATGGGATCGTTGTGTTACAGAAGATTGTTTTTAAGCTTGAAATAACTAATTACAACTCAACAAGTTAGAAAAATGAATATGTGAACATCCAGCAACAACACCAGAAAAGATTTATCTAAGGTGTATCTGTTTATTTTAATAAAGGCAATTGTGGAGGAGGTGGTTCTTAAACCTTGTATTGGGACCATCCAGTGGGGACTTTGGTTCTGCTCTGGCTTCAACCTCTGAGGTGTCTCATAGTGTCCAATGTCCCCTCATATAAAATTTTGTATTAGTAAATTAGTATTTATATCTATGTGTTTTCCCTCATGTGGAGTTTGACATGCATTTTCACTAAAATCCACCAGGGGGTGGTATCACACCTTTCACACCACTACAGTACTGCCTTGCTGCTCCTCAATCGTTTTCAATACAAGAACATGTCCTCCTGGGTTCTAATCAGATTAATTTATAAACTTTTTTGGTGTATTTTTTTTTAATTCCAAATATAATAAGTGTGAATATTTCTCCTTTAATTTTTAGAAAATGGATCGAAACAGGGATGGGGTTGTGACGATAGATGAATTCATTGAAACCTGCCAAAAGGTAAATTCCTCATTAAATTGATGACGTTTACAAAACAGTTGCTGAGTAATTAAATGTTATTTTTTTTATTTATTCAACAGGATGAAAATATAATGGCGTCCATGCAGCTCTTTGAGAACGTCATCTAGTTTTTTGTAAAGACTTTTGGATCAGAAACACGTCATCTGCAGGGGCCTATGGCCACAAGAGAAAAAAAAGGGACATGTTTCTATAAAGAAGTGAACACAGATATTTTTCCATCCAAACTGGAATCTTGTAGAATTGTGCAGCATCTACAGGTGCATCTTAAAATATGTGAATTTTGTGAAAAAGTTTTTAAAAAAAAATCTCAGTCACTCATTTCCAGAAAGTGAAAATCGTTTTATTTTAAACATTAAACACAGAGTGAAATATTTAGAGTTTTTATTTCTTATGAGTTTGATGATTATGACTTAGAGATAAAAACAAAAATTTAAACGTCTCAGAATTTTTTTATATTGTGAAGAGGTTCAATAATTCATGGTGTCACATCCTGATCAGCTCATTAAACGTCTCATTCCTCAAGTCCATTCCTGAACCAAACGGCAGAAGTGTCTTACCTGCTGAGGACAAAAATAACTGGACTGTTGCTCCTTGATCCAGTGTCCGCTTTTCAGATTAAAGTAAATTATCGTGTATTTTATAAATCAAGGTCAGAGTCTGGAGGAAGAGATGCACAGAATCCATGTTGCTTGAAGTCCAGAGGGAAGTTTCCACAGTCAGTGATGGTTTGGTGCCATGTCCTCTGCTGGTGTTGGTCCACTGTGTGTTCTGAAGTCCTCAGTCAACGCAGCATCTACCAGGACATTTTAGAGACCATGCTTCCTTCTGATGACGAGCTTTTAAGGAGATGCTGTGTTCATTGTCCAGCAGGACTCGGCTCACACTGGCAAACGTACCAAAAGCTGGCTGTGGAATATTCTAATTTTCCAAGACACTGATTTTTTTATTATTATTATTATTATTTGTAAGCCATAATCATCAAAACTACAAGAAATAAAAGCTTGAAATATGTCACTCTATGTAAAAAACCTATTACAGTATAGGTTTCACTTTCTGAAATGATTAAAAAAAAAAAACTTTTTTCACAATATTCAGATTTTTTGAGATGCACGTGTTCTATAATCCAAATGACATTTCAAAGCAATTATTTTTATCTTTTTTTGGGGGTGCATGAAACATTCAATATTTGTTTCTGCACGTAAAACAAATGTAACACGTGATTGCTATATGCTATTTCACTGCTAAACATGAGCATTTCAAGAAATTAAAAAGCATGAGATGCAAACCACTTTGAATGCATTTTGAATTTTAAACAAGTTTCTGTATTTACAATGACAAATGTTTTATCCTTCCCACATCAATGTAATTTTATTTGCAGCATCAATTTCCACTAGGATAATAAACAACATGTTATTAAATTTCACATCAGATTTCTGTTGTTCCTGCATATTACTGAAGACGAAAAGAGAAAGCAACATGATTCATGCAGCTGTTTACAAGCATGATTCACTAATGTTTGAGTTCAGCTCCATAAAGCTCTAAATGTTCTTATTCTACCCTCGAGGGCCTCGTCTGAACCCTGAAACACAAAACAGATTATTCACACGAGACGTGTCTCGTTTTTAATCTGTCTGGACTGTGTCATCTGTTGCCCACAAGTCTTTTTCCTTTGCATCACTTTTTTTTATATATACAGTATTTCATAGAAAATGTTTTCAAAAAGTTTTTTGTTGCTTTAGTAACTCTTTTTTATTCTTGATCATTTTTCAGACCAATGACTGTTTAAGATTACAGCCAAAATAAATTCTGGCCTGGATTGACATCACATAATAATCAATATCTTGTCTTATAACTTATGCTAACATGTTAAAAAACATATCAACTCCTAGATGGAGGTAATAAAACTCTTTATTGTCACCTGTCACCAAAGGCAGCAATGTTTCCTGCTTGTGTCCATCTGTTCAGCTAAAATTTGTTGCGGCAGTAGCTGAGAGTCATACTCAGCTCATACTCAGAGCATGACATATTGAACAATCTGTCCGCAGATTATCATCAACCTCAAAACAGAATTTAATGAAAATGTATAATTTTTGGATTTATGACCTTTTGGCATCAGCTTAATTTAAGTTGCCATAGCTAATGCACCAAAAGTACATCTCAGTGAATTTTACTGATACTGGGCTGTTGTTCTAAATGGGTACAACTCTGTCATTTTTCGAAATAAGGTGAATTTAGTTTAAAACTGCCGTGAAGTTTTCAAAGAATGCAAGATTTTTTTTTCTAATTACAATTCCCTACAGAGTTGTGCTAAAATACAAAATATAAAGAAGTTAGATAGTAACCTGTTAACCAGGTTTTTAATTTGCTCCATAAGGGGAGAAAACATCTGCATCAGCAGAAACACCGGCGCTGTTCTGGCTTTTTACTGAACATCTAGAACCAACAGCAGAGAGCAGGGGTTTGTTTGTGGGGTGGAGACAATGGATGCTGGATGAAGGTATAGAATTGATGATAAAAACCAACATGCTGCTCTGCTGTGCTGTTAAGTGAGAGGCTTGACAAACAGCTGCTGTTTCAGTCATAACTTATGTGGGATCAGTCAGGAAGGTGAGTTTTGAACTCTTTTTTTTATTTTATTTTTCCCCAGGATCGGCACGTTTGATATGTCACATAGTGCACACTTAAATACTAATATTGTTTAAGGAAAATTGATAAATGTAATAGTTCACAAACAAAACAAAAAAAAGTCCTCAAATGTTTTGTTTATGTCCAAATTGTAACTATTTTTTCAGTCTGAATAAGAAAATTGTTTCAAAGTTGGTAGCGATATGACAAACCTTTTCATATTTTTTAATTATTAAAAATAAAAGCAATAGCTGAATTATTGCCCTTTTAACAACCATTCTATTCACATCAATTGCAACAATGTAAGGTTTCCTGCACTAAATGTGTGAAAATCGATTAAATATTTCTATTGCTGTTAAAAAAAAAAAAAAGGTGGAATCTGCATCACAGCTGGTCCTGGTGTTAACGGATGTTTCTGGACGCCTGTTTTGTTTGTGTGACTTTGTGCAGGAACAATAAATCTGAAGTTTGAACCCATGCCAGCACACTTCATTCTGTCTCCCAGTTAAAAAAAAAGCTTGTCATTGCTGTAATATTCTTTTAGCAACAGTGCTGGAAAGTTCTGAGCTTGGTTCATTTTGTGATGTTTGCAGCTCTCCGGTGATGGCTGCCCGGCTGAGACGTCTCTCGTTCTGGGTTTTGCTGCTGCTCGTGGCAGCTCTGTGCCCGGCTGCACACGGCAAGCGAGGGGCCAGCTTCAAGGGTCGTGGGAAAAGCGACGGTGACAAAGCATCCCCCTCGCAAGGTCGAGGCCTCTCCAAGCAGGGCCTGAAGTGGGCAGGAGCAGCAGCGGCCGGCATGCTGGGCGGCACAGGCCTCGGGTTCCTCGGAAAGCCAAAGCACGGGACTGGGAACCATTACAAACCAGTCGCCTCTGAGCAACAACAACCTTATTACCAGGAAAACCTAAGACACCACAACCAGTCTGTGTGGAAGGCATTTGTTAGAGGAGCCGCCCCGGCTAACAGAAACATCTTTCCCATGCTCGGACACGTGGTGCCTTTTCTGACCTGGATTATCAACAAATGATGTGACCCGTGATGTTTGAAAGTGACATTAAAGTGTCAACAACAAATTCTTCTTAGTGTGCATTACATTATGCAGTGTGTTTGTTCTGAACCAGGGGTCTGCAACGTTTGTGATTAAAAAAAGAGCCATTTTTGCCATTTTGCTTAATAATTGGGATGTGTCCGGAACCGCAAAACCTGCTGCAACTGGTGGCTCATGGGCCACTACAAGTTTGTTGGAGATGGCTTTTCCATCCATTAAAAAAAGTCTAAATATTAACATTTATTGATATTTTTACATTTTTACATTTTAATACAAAAGAAAAGATCAGTTTCGTGTAAATAAAGAAAAAAATACACAATTTTAACAATTTTATAAAAATTTAAATGCTGAACTCTGCAGCAGTTCTCTCAATTGTTGAAGAATTAAGTTTTCTATTTAAAGCATAAAGTTAAAGACAGTACAAAATTAGGCCAGTTTGTTGGATATCCAGTTACCGGTGCATGTTTAGAGTAAAAATAAATATTTTGCTTACTTTGACTTTGCTTTTTCTGTTTTATTCTTAGCGTTATCAAAGTTACTATACTCACCATGTCCCTTCTCAGCAGCTTAAGCGATATTCCAAAACATCCTGGTGGTTTTGAGCGAAAGATCACGCTGTGAGACTGGAAGTCAACTTAAAGTGGCTAACAAACTCCTAGCATGATGTAGTCCACATCTTTTACGCGTTGTATTTGTACCATTGTTCACATATTTGAAAATGACTAGCCATTTTCATTGTTGGCAAGAATTTTAATAAAATTTAGTTCTATTGTAGTTTTGGTCAAAGCCTGAAAGAGCCGCTGCAGAGGGACCAAAAAGAGCCACATGTGGCTCCAGAGCCGCAGGTTGCAGACCCCTGTTCTAATACTAGAAAGATGACTGGAGATACAAAAAAGGTTAAATCGTTTCATCTGGACAACTTTCTTTTTTAAATGGAGACATGTTTTATATGATTTTTAGCCTCCTCTTGAATGCAAATCACCAGACACCTGGGGAATATTTAACAGGTCATTATATCAATTGATGAATTAAACTTATTGCTTCACAATAACCGAATAGACTGTGGAAACAATAGCATTGAAATGAAGTTGAAAACGTTTTTAATGCCCAATAACATTAAATGCATGTGAATATCAATCAAATCATTTAATTAGGAACAATAAACTCTACATTTTGTATTTTCTTACAAAAAATACAGTGTATAACTGCTAAACAAGCAAATCATATGTACTATTTTAAAATCTACTAAGCTAGATTTATTAGAACAACTTAAAAATGTGTAAAACTTGAGACTGGATGAATGAATTAGACCGATGTTATTTTGAAATTTGTTTTATTAAACACATAAGCATCCATAACAAACCATGTTAGCTGAGATGTATAAAGAGTGCACAAACGTAAATCTGAAGGAAAAACAAAAGCAAACATCACCCAGACATCTACACTTATTAACAGAATATCCAGTTCTGCAGGGAAATAAGTGCACTTCACAGATATTCTAGTCTACAGAGGTTTAAACAGCCATAAATAATCAAATCAATGGTTGAACTGAATAAAAGACCTGCATTTATGGGGATAGAAAAAGCTTAAAGGATGTTAATGTGCGCACACACCATAAGATACAAGTTAAAGAGTAAAAACAAAGAAGTATTTACAAAGTCAACAAAACTAGGGGTGCACCGATTGCAGTTTTTTGGCCGATCGCCGATCACCGATTTTTACAAAGTCTGACCTGCCGATTCCGATTTTGGCCGATACCGATTTTGTTTTATAAGCAACACTGTTAGATGTTGTAAGGTCACAATGCACCTTCAAATTTCAATCTTATTTTATTGAAAAACAGACCTTTGAACAATATTCTAGAAACAATACAAACTTGTTTTAACTGGTCACAAGGTAGTGCTCTGAAATATAAATGAAGTTTAGACAATTGTTGTTAAAACTTAAAAAATCTGTAAAATCGGTTTCTCATGCAAGCATTGGCCGATTTCCGATTTTCCAAAATTAAGGAGATCGGGGCCGATAAATCGGCCGGCCGATTTATCGGTGCACCCCTAACCAAGAGCGTAAACCGATTTTCGACGTAAGTCCACGGTGATGGCCTTCCTTTTTCATCGATGGACTGCCATCAGAAGAGTCCTTGCGTTTTGGGAGCCATAATGAAGGGCTAATGGCCTACTAGCATGCTAGTGACGCCGTCCTCCTCCGTACAGTACTGCATTCCTCCGCCGCTGCACCGCACACTGTATTCTTCCGCCGCTGTGCTGCCGCGTTACGACGTTTAACGTCGTAAAACTGTCGTAAAAACGACGTAGCCGCATAACGCGAATAAGGGAGATGCGTCGTAACTACGAAACGTAACTCGAGACCGTTGTAACCCGAGGACTACCTATACTTTCAAAGGGATTGTGTGGGTTCAGTTTTTCAAAGGGCTATCATCATCATTATAGCATGAGAGGTCTGGCTGGTGCATGTCCCAGAGAGGAATGCACTACATCACTGTTTCCTGCTGTCC
Source organism: Hypsolebias antenori (assembly GCA_031762315.1). NCBI lineage: Eukaryota > Metazoa > Chordata > Actinopteri > Cyprinodontiformes > Rivulidae > Hypsolebias > Hypsolebias antenori. Next base: position 20,011,677 of record JARVGS010000672.1, read on the forward strand.
TCATCACTTTTTGGCTTTCAGGGATGAGCCATAAAGCTACTGGTGTGTAAACAAGTGGCCGGTTGGTCTTGAGCAGCTCACACCTTGTTAATGTGCTTCTCTTTGTCTTACCATCTGCTCTGCAGAGCTTTTCTGGAAATTTCTGTTACAGTGTAGAAAAAAAACGGCACCATTGTCTGTACTGTGCGAGGATTTGTTCTCCTTAGCAATAATAATAATGTGAATGCTGGAAATTATTTGCATTTGCTTGAAAACTTTGCTTCTTGTATTAAAGGATATCAAATGTAATTTAAGGTTTTTTTGTTTTGTTTTGTTTACAGTTTTCTCTGTAATGCTAAAGAGATGTAATCTTGTGAACAAGGCAAATTGATATTAATAATAGATTTGTGTATTTATGTAAGGAAGTTTATTATTATACTTGAATACAACAAACAGATCCTAATGACAACGTCACCCATAATAATTAAAGAGTGTTGGATATTGACCAGCCTCGACATCATTGTACATTTTTATTTATATGCAAAAGTAGTTTTCTTTTGGCTAGGCAGGTTGTCTTACAGGTAACACTATAATGATGTGTAAGCAGAGCAGATTGTAGCTTGTGTCAGTTTGTCTTTTTGCTGCACGTTTTAATTTAGCTCTGTGGACAGTATTTAAATGTTTCTTCAGGCTGCAACAGGGTTCAGCCACTTTGCTTTTCCCTTGGGCAGTAGAATAAAGGCATGTCCATTTTTTATTTTTTTCCCCTGGCACAGTGTCCCATCCTCTTTCGATTACACAACAGTGCAGCCACTTCAGTGCTCCTTTGTTATTTGAGCTCAGAGCTGTTCAACATTAAAACTTTAGGCATGTAGTCATGGAGGGTTTGTTGAATTTTATGTGTGGGCAAACATGTTTGTAGGACAGTTTATTAAAAATGACGAGGAAATGACTAAATGCAGCATTCTGTCCACATATTGGCTGGGTTTAACGCAGGTTTTAAAGTTTTATTTTTAAGCAGCTTTGGCATCAGGATTCCTGCATTTTCTATAATCTGCTGGTGCTGACCTCAGACACTACAACTGTTTGTTGTCTGTGCTTACGCAAAATCTGTAGACTGATCTGCATATGGACAGCAGCTGCAGTTCTGCATGTTGTGTTGGTTTACGCACAGGCAACATTACATTTGGGTAAAACACTAAGTTTTAGTCACTCAAAACGGTTGCAGTTGCTCTCATAAATGCAAAACAATCTCTTATTGACTCAGAGAACTGTTCTTTTTTTTTAAAGGATCAAGAAAATTCTGCCAGAGATCAACTAGATTTTAGAGATGTCACTAGATAGAAGCTGATCTTTTTCTACGACACTGAACCCTATAGTTCTCGTTGTTCTTTTGAATTTATTGTTTTAAACTGTACTAACATGAACTCATCTCAGGCAGCCCGTTCAACGTTATCCCTGTTTGTTTTCTGCAGGTGGGGCAGGAGGAAAAGGCGTGTGGGGCAAGACTGGTGAAGTTTACGAACCCGTAGAAGTAGATGAGAAAGACCCCAACTACGATGAAGCTCAGGTAAAAGCTGTGTTTGTGTTCGTTTGCATGTTTGGAATAACGTGATCTCAAATAAGCCAGTGCACAACCACGAAAGAAATGCACTTTTATGATTTCGTTTGACATTTGCTGCGCGCTTGAAAATTACGACATCACAGAAATGCAACTTAATTTGACTTTGTAACTTTGTAAAGTGCTCTAGACCAAAAATTGTCTTTCTAAACAGAAGACCTGGAATATGATTGTGTTTTGACAGGAAAACTGTGTGTATGAGACTGTGGTGCCCCCGCTGGACGAGAGGGACTTTGAGAAGACGGTCACACCCATCATGCAAGAGTACTTCGAACATGGAGACACAAATGAAGTAGCTGTAAGTCTGACAGAATGTAACTTTATGTAGGAAACAAGCTCTGAGAATAAGTTTTTTGTTTTGTAACCCATCAGTTTTTTTGGCAAGCTGTGCAGGGGTTGGAATCTTTGACACACTGTTTTGATTAGGTTACAATTTAAAGGGCTGTGATGAAACAGCAGCACATTCTGACTGTCTTGAAGCCTATTGGCTGCTGTTTATTTCACATAAAGCCTGATTTGCTATATATTGGCATGCCTTTATAAAAAGTGCACAAGAATAGTAATCACAAGCTGCTGACCAGCAATTACTGTGAACGCTAACTGCGATTAGCATCTTGTTAATCAATGAAAATTTATACTGTTATAATTATTATATTATTATTATTATATATATTCTCACATGCTATTGTGTTCAGTGAAGAAAACATGACAAAGATGTGAAAACAGCTCGACTGCATGTTTCTACAGCAGGAAGTTAATTTACTAGAACAAACCGCACATTGCAGCAGCTGTTCTGCTTACTCTTTTTTTTTTTTTTAAAGTGGCACATTAATGCTGGCAGTACAGGTTTTTGACGTTTAAAAGCAATTCAGAATTTTCTCTGCGACTAAAATATCTAAATGTTACCTCCCACCCTTAAAGCTGAGATTCTTCTTCAATTCCAGGAGCTGCTTGCAGAACTGAACTTGGGGCCCATGCGGAGCGAGGTGCCCTCACTCGCTGTGTCTCTGGCCCTGGAGGCCAAGGCCAGCCATCGCGAGCTCACCTCCAGGTTGCTGGTTGACCTGTGTGGGACTGTTCTGTCCCGCGGCGACATGGAGTCCTCTTTTGACAAACTGCTCAGAGAGCTGCCCGATTTGGTCCTGGACACACCAGGGGCTCCTCAGGTGAGTTTCCTGGAGTGAACTGATCTATGCTTTTTGTGGGCTTTGTAACACTGCATTTTATCCTGATAAAACGAAATTTCATTAAGTCTGGATTAAGGTTTGAAGAAATAAAATCCAAAGTTTATAATATCTGTGAGAGCTGAAAGATACTATACTGTACTAATTTCTCTTTTTAAGCATTTGAAATAAATTTTTACATATAAATATCCTTACAATTTAAAACTTGTTTTTTTTTTTTTTTCCTGCTGGCCTCATTATGAAGCCAAACAACAAACTTTGCACTAAGTTTTGTTTCAGTTTGAAGAATTTGAATGCAGCCTGTAGTTGAGCAGACGGGGGGGAATAACGCTGTGGTTTTATGTGTTGGTTTGCAAGAGAAAGCTGGTGTGAGTGTACGTGAGCTCTTTCCTTTTCACTCTGCACAGGCATAAAACCTCTAGCTATTGTCTGCCTGCGCTCGTAAAATGCAATCTCAGCAAAGGGCAGTCAGAGGGTTATTTGTTGTGCACCCCTCCTTACACTGTGAGATTTGTTCTGGCCGGCCATTTGGGCCCCGGTCTGAGCTCTCCCTGGGTTTGAGGGGCTTTGTGAGTCTGCCCTTCCCCCATTCCGCCACCATCTGCACTTTCAGTCTTTCTCATTTTCACACGCACTTGTTCCTTTTCTCCCTGTACGCCCGTCAGTCTGGCCACCACAGCGCTCGCTGTCATGTAGCTGCTTTTTGCGTGAACATGAGCTCTGTTGTTTCCCAGAAGTCATGCAGCCACACGACTGTAAACAAAAACACACGTGCCTCTGAGGCTAATGTCAGTCATTTATTCTGTCAGTGTGTTTGGAGTATTAAAACACTATTAAAAAAATAATAATACTAATAATAATAATACAGACGTGCAGTTTTGCTGGATTTCCATTGCAATAAAAAAACACCTGTTTATTTTTAACATAGAGACTTAACATGTTGAGGGAGAAAACTTGTAAGTTTAGTTTTGAGGTTTAATACACTTTACAACTGTATGTGTTTGGGATTGTTTGCATTTTTACCTCTGGTGTTTGTTTCTTTCAGCTGGTTGGCCAGTTCATTGCACGCGCTGTAAGCGACCAGATATTGTCCAAGAGCTACATTGACGGCTACAAAGGGAAAGTTGATTGTGAATATGCAAGGTACGTGACTTTGGATGCCTCATATTTGCTTTTGCTTTAGCTTGTTGGTTTGTAGCAGTTATGTTGTGTTGATCTGAGAGTGGTGTAGAACTAAGTGGACCAGTTTTTATTGTTATGCACAGAATTGCTTTTAATAGATAAATCTCTATTCGTGCAACTCCAGGAGGTAAAATAATTAGACGACATCAACAACTTCAGTACAAACTGTAAATTTATCCAAAATGTTAAAAAGACATGTGCAGATGTAGTCCTGAAGCAAACAATTTGCTCAACTGGACTTGAAAATGTCACACCTGAGCTGTCTGTGAAAGAGGAAATGGCTTCAGGTGCTCTGAGTGTGTGTCTTTACAAAGTGACACCAGGAGGGAAGGAGTTTTCTCACGAGGTTAAAAGCAAATGGGCTAAAATTTTATACACAAGTGTCAGTCTTTGAAAAACAATTCCTATTTTCCACATTTTCTTTGTATACACTTACACTTGTTTCTGAAACGTTTGCTTTTGAGGACTGATGAGTTAAATAAAATAATAGAAACATTTAGTGTATTTGTTGCACTGCTGTTAAAGGTGATGTTATTGTTTATCAATCTTACCTGTTCATTGAAGGAATACAGTACTCAAAGGTTTCGCTCTCTCTGTCACTAACTCGAGCATGTCATCTGTCATTACGGCTGTCAAAAGATAAGATAGAACTTTAATGATCCCGCAGGAAATTTGTGTGTCATGTTGTCATGGTTACACAGGTGCATCTAAAAAAAATTAGAATATTGTGAAAGTTTTTTTTTTTTTTTTTAAATAATTTCAGAAAGTGAAACTTGTATAATATAGATTCATTACAGAGAAATATTTCAAGCCCGTTTTTCCCCTGTAATTTTGATGATTGTAAAGAAGAATCGGTCATAAAATACGGTACCGAGTCAGATTTTTTTTCCCACTTGTTAAAATGTTAACTAAAATCAACACTTTATGCTTTAGGGGTTGGCACTGTTTTTTTTTTTTATTCTGCTTCTATAACCATAAGGAATTGTCCGTCATGGTATAAACTGTGTTAATTTTGAATTCTCAGGGCGGCACTCGACCGAGCAGCCGTGCTGCTGAAGATGAGTATGGGTGGGCTTCGCATAGATAACCACTGGGGGACAGGTGGAGGCCAGAAACCTGTCACACAACTCATTAAAGAGGTATGTTAAATATTCTGTACATGTTGGACAGTGCAGCAAACATTGTAGATGTTAAAAGCTCAAACTGTGTAATAATTGATTAAAGTACAATGATGAGTAATGCTTTAGATTCTCATTGTCAGATGAACCTGCTGCTGAAGGAATACATCCTGTCTGGAGACGGCAAGGAAGCTGAGAGATGCCTCCAGGATCTGGAGGTTCCCCATTTTCACCACGAGTTTGTCTATGAGGTAAATACACAACTTCATGTAAAGCTATATTTGGTATCAAAGAGAAATACAAAAGTGTAAACATTCTGTGACTTGGGTGTCGAACTGCATTTAAATCAACTGTGATGTAGAAACTGGAAAAAATACACATTAGTAGAACTATATTACTCAGTTCTGTGTAGTAATGCAAAACTGTGGTGATGTCTTTAGGCAATTGTGATGGTTTTGGAGTCCAAAGGAGAAAAAATGCTCAAAATGATTCTACAGCTACTCAAATCACTCTCCATGTCTTCAGTTATCACTGTGGACCAAATGAAAAGGGTAAGACCGCCCCCTGCTGTTTGAATTGAGGACTGCATATGATTTGACTGCTGATTTGTTGGGACAGTTTGAGAGTTTAAAGTACTTTTGCTTTCATTATTTTAGGGCTATGAAAGGGTTTACAAGGACATTAGTGAAATAAAGATTGATGTCCCCCGTGCATACTTTATCCTGGAGCAATTTGTGGACAAGAGTTTTAGCAAGGGAATCATTGGTGTCAAGTTGAGAGATCGGTGTCCCGGTCGGTAAGTACCTGTAATATTATTTTTCATTATTTGTTTTTTTATATATTCATATCTGTGAGTTTTTAGCCATTTTGTTCCATGTTTGTGATCTTTCTGTCAGGAGCCGGAAGAGGTTTGTCAGCGAGGGAGATGCTGAAAATGTCAGACTTGAACGGTACTGAGGCAGCCTTGTTGTGCAACAGAATTCCTGCAAAGAAGAGGATGAAATGATCTTTTTACTTGCATATTTTTTAATAGCCGAGTAAAGTTTTCTCCCTTCTATGAGTAAAATTCTGGAATTTGAGGTGGGGTAAAAAAAAAAAAAAAAAGGTACTTTTCATTTCAACTGAAGTAGATCACTTTCCTCGAAGTGTTTCTATCCAAATATTTACATAAGCTATCCCTTAAAGTGCCACACATCACTGCGTCAGTCATTCCATGTTATTTTGTACAGTATTTTATATTTTGGTTTCACTGCCTCTCCTTTTGTTTTCCAGACATGTTTGTACTGATAACTGTGTTAAAAGCTTTATGAAGTGTAAAACAAAAATAAAGGAGGATGATTGTTAATTGCAATTTTGGTTCCTTAACTTAGTCTTAGTCTTTTTATGTGGTGCTTAACATTTTTCTTTTAAATGCTAAACAGTAAAAAGTAATTTAACAAGCCCGTCTCCCAAAAAAGAAAAGCATTATCACATAAGTTTTATTTTTGTATACAGGGAGTTTAATTAAACCAGAATTACTTGTTTGTTGATTAAATTACATTAAATATTCAGTCTTTTGAGTGTATAACAACACAGCACAAAATACAAATTTATTATATCCACACCAATATATTACCTTTATTTGACTAGTACAACTGATCATACTAAACAATTTTACCTACCGGTACATTATGTAATAACTAAAAAATAGCTATTTGAAACAGTTAGGCTCACTCACACTTCTTTAATTCTTTGGTTAGTTTGAAACCAAAAGTCAGTAATTTTGTGCGTCATTGCCCAAAAATGCTTTCTCACTAGTGTTTGATAGGCTGGTCCTCAGATCTCCATCTGAAATCCTATTTTTCCTGTTTCAAATCCTCAACTGGGCATCTGCTGCTCATGCTCCTTCATCGCCATTTCCTGCTGTTTGACAGCCTCTTGCGCCTCCATCTGCATCTTCTCCAGTTTCTCAAGCGTGACTGATTTGAGCGGCAGCAACTTTGGCTTACACAGAACCATGGTTGGGACGTCTTCCATGGAAAGCTGCCCTGTGGAAATGACAAACAGACAATTGACGCCTTTAATGTTTTCCAACTGAATTGTAATGCAGTGGTGCTGGGCTGGAAAACCAATAGCAGAACGGGGACACAGAAGATTCTTTGACCAAATGTGCAAGGTTCCGCAAAATGTCTCAACAGTTCACATGTTGCATGGTGCGCCACAAACAACCTTTTGCAATGACTGCTGTCCAAACAGCAAATTGATGCAGTACGAACCTTGTTTAGGCAGAACTTCTCTCAATATCGACTTGACCTCAGGCATTGTGTCCTCTGGCTGTGTGCTGAAAGGTAAGGAGAATTTATTTTTCATTTGAAATCTTAATGCAAATGACATATCTAACAGATTTATATTATTGCTAAAACAAATGGAAGTAGGTGTATTACACCTAATAATAAAGGAAGCTCTGACTCATAAAACCCAACAAAAGGCACAAATTCAAAGCAGGATTTGTCATCATGGAGATTCGCTCTTTGATATTTTTTCTAATTAAAATACAAAATTCTTAAATTCAAAGCCTGGAGCTCAACATAATTTTTCACGACTTGTTACAAGAAATGGTTTGCCGTCATTCGAGATAACAAACATTTGATTACTGTATGTGAGTTAATAGAAACTACAGAGAACTAGCGAACATAGTATGTTAGCAAAACCGATTAGCGTTTTCCGTAGGCCCGCTTCATTTAACAGTTCAGGAACTGCTATTAAAATTTATCTGACTTCTCGTCAGAATAAACAGCAGTTAAAATTTATAGCGTTGTATTTACAAAGAAAGAAAATTGACTCGTTTAATTACAGTCCAACCTTTAGCTCCAGGTAAAGATTACAGCAGTTGCCAAGCCAACGCGTCAGTCACGATCACGTGACTTTCTTCGTCCAATTTTTTTTTTAAACCACGCAGCTGCACTTTACTGACACCTGCAGGCCAGTTTAGGAACTGAAATATAAAATTCACTGGATACTTGTTTTATTTTTTACTTATGTAATCATAAATATTTGCCTAACGTATTGCTGTTAAACGTATTACACTTGTAAAATCTACTCTGCAATAATGCAATAATTTAAATAATTTAAAGTGGGAACGTAAGTGCATTTTCTGAACCACATGAGTTTTAAGCCTGTTTTTTTTTTGCTGTAGCCTACTTAAATGCATTTAATACATAAGAAATATGTTTATTGCATTTTAGATTAAAACCAATTACATATTTAATGTCACAATATAAGAAAATTAGTTTTTATATATTTGTAAACAAAGCTGCCCATACACCCACCTGGAGCAGAACTCTTACAGGTCTCTCTTGAAAATGAGTTCTCGTAACTCAGTGAGTCAAAGTCAGCTTTATTGTCAAAACTGCAATATGTACAGGACATACACAGGATTGAAATTGCATTACTCTCAGACCCCTGGTGCAACAATAACCATTGGAAATCATATAATAACCATGGAAATCATCTTCATCAGCCGTTCACAAAAAAGTCACTGTTCATATTATTTATTTACATGTCATGTCATTTCGGTTGAAGTGAACTCGAATGCGGTTCTAATGCAGTGTGAATGCAAGCAGACCAGAGACTGCTCCAAAAGCTGGAAGTGGACTACAGCGCAGGGCATTCTGGGTAAATACAACCAAAACAAAAGTGCATTTCTCATATCTCATACAGAGCCGTCAGCCGCCTTGTGTGAAAAACAACATTCTCCATGGTCTTCTGCCTCATCTTCTGTTCATGCTGTTTGTTAAAACATGACAGAAGAGAAATCCTAAAACCGCTAAAATTTGACGCCACTCCTTTTTTGTTTTTATTTCCAGAAGAAGAAGAATAAAAAGAATTGCCTTCTTCAGAGGTATTTGTGTCATTTCCTTCAGTAGTTTTTGGTGCAGCGCCACCACAGGCGATAGGGGGAACAGGTTGCCTCGACTGACAGTGCTGTGCTATTGCAAACTGCACCAGCTGAAATGTAAACAAATGTTCCCAATTTTGGTCCCCAATCGAACCGAGTCTACCAGACTATCAGGTGTGAAAATGACCTTAGTTGTTTTCCTGCTCTGACAGCTGATTTGAATGGATGGGTGATTAACAGGCTTCTACAGAATTTGAGGAAGTAATTAAATCAGTGATTCAGGTGTGTTGGAGCAGGGAAATGACTAAAACATGCAGGATCATATTCCTCAAGAACCAGAGTAGGGAGCCACCGCAAATATGCTTGTCATCTTGAAACACACATTTATCCAATCAGCTTTCAGTAACAGAAAGCTTCCCCCTGTTGTGTGAATATTAATTTCTGGTAAAAAGGAACAAACAAACAAAATCACAATATTGTGATTAATATATTGGATTTTTTAGAAATGGGGTTCTGTGCAATGGTAAATAATATACCTGTTGTAGATAGCTCTTTGAAAGGCCTCAGTTTGGAGAAGTAGAGATCCACAGAAACCCACAAAAAATTTATGAACTATTGTCTTAACTTGAAGCTTTCAGCAGCCGTTCACAAAAAAGTCACTGTTAACATTATTTATTTACAGCCTGGCTTTGTCAAACACATAAAGATGGACTGTCTTGTCAAGTTCTGTGGCTAACCTGTCTGCTGTAATTGGACTGATAATATCAGGTCTTGTAGCTCATCTGTAGCGACACACTGATTAGTCTCCTACTTGTCACTCTCTCAAACAACTGAGCCATTTATATGAAGAGCTCTTTCCCTAAGCTTATTTTCTCCAGTCTCATTCCTCCCTTTGAGTTTTTCCACCCGTTTCCTCATTTAGATTTGTGGCTCCTGCCAATGAATGTGGAAGTGTTCAGTAATGAATAAAGATGGATCTGATTCAGGCAAGCATGCTTTCAACCAGATGTGGATGGGTCCCCTAAAGTTACAGATAGCACTTTTTTGTGTTTCAGAGCTTAGCCAAAATTTCTTCTTTGTATCAGGAGGAAATTCAGACTGGCATTTTGGAAAATGTTCTTGTTTGCTATTTAGAAGGCAACATTGTTGTAGACCATTATGGCAACTGTGTTCTGTGGTGGTAGTGTCCTCTTAAACCAAGAATGTCAGTCTGAGAAAAAGTGTTCAGGAACTATTGCACTTAAGGAACAAGTGAACAGTAATGCTGACACTACAAATCACTCCTGTCTTTTTGTGTCTATGTTTCAACAAGTTAGATATACACTTCCTAACAAAAAAGTAAAGCCAGCTATGGTTATCCATATGATTTGATTTACAAAAAATTGGCAGGTATAAGACAGACACCACAAGGCATAGGTTGTGTCATGAGTAGAGCGTTAAGCCCCCCGTATAGTTCTGCATACGACCGTACGCAGAGCTACGCTGTACGTACACAGAGGTACAAGCGTACCCCCGCAGGGCATGTACGCGCAAAGCTCAATTTTTACAACCGCATACGCAAACGCGGTGTCGCACAATAAACTGCCCAGCGTCTGACTGTTTTGTATGTGACACCAATGTATTAAATTCCCCTTCTTCGTCCCTGATCTGGCCTTTTCTTTTGTTTTTTTGCCAAAAGGCAGTGATCGCTTCCTCCTCCGTTGACGCCCTGACTGAAATGATGAGAATGTAACAGTATGCTAAAATCACATTTCGGTTTGATTCAATTACAAGGAGGGTTCGGTTCGGTTAATTTTCGGTACATATAAATAAATAAATAAATAAATAAAGACATAAAATGTTTATTTTGAAAATGTGCCAAGTAAACAATACGTTTGTATAAGAATAAATAAAAGTGACGCATTTTGATGACATTGGTATTGTTGAAAATTGTACTCCAGTGCGATCCCTATCTCAGTGTTACATAATCCCATCTGCATCAGATTTG
>JARVGS010000672.1:20078089-20088682 GCA_031762315.1 Hypsolebias antenori
GAACAAGGCCAGGCTGATTCTGGCAGATCCTGATCACCACTCCATGGTGAGTTCAGGTTGCTTCCATCTGGACGCAGATATCTGCAGCCCAGATGCAGAAGGAACAGACTGAAAAACTCATTTATCCCTGTAACAATCAGGCTTCTCAATGAACGTTGATGATTTCTGCATTGTTATTTTAATGTCTTAATGTCTTGTGTAATATGGATGTTTTATATCTACTGACTGTTAAACAAATTGCCCCTCGGGGATAATAAAGATTCTTGAACTTGTGGCTGCTCTTTCAATCTTTGACCAAAACCGACATAAAACTGAATTGTATTGGTCACACAAACAAAAAAAGAATACGTTCAAACAGTTTTCCTGTCATTTCTTTTGCAAATATGTGAACATTGGAGCAAGTACAAGGAGTACTTTAACTTGATGCTTTATTTCTTTATATGAAGAACTGTCTGCATAGTTTATTGATTTTTTTTTTAATGGTAAAAACTAATTTTTCCCACTTCTTTACAAGAATCTGGTCTTTTACTTTAATAAATGTTAAAATTAATCAGATATTCTTTGCTTTATAATGTGACCCTTACTGGTCACAAAAGCCCCCTCCAGCAAACCGAAAGTGGCTCAAGGGCCACCTCTTGATAACCACAGTTGTAGCAGGTTGTTGCAGCTCCAGACACGTTTAACGTAGTGAACGAAGGCGTAAACATGTCTCTTTTGATCATAACGGTTGCAGATCCCTGGTCTTCACCAACATTTCACACTGGGGGTAGCAACTAATTGAAGAATCTGCTGAAAAAAACACAACTAAAATGGGAAAGCATGCTTGTGCATTTGGGTGAAAAACACACACAAAAAGGGACTTGATAAAAAAATTGGGGGCTACATATCTATTGTACAAACCTCTTAAAGTGAGCACACACACAAAAACTAAATAGATTTCTGTTATCCTAAAATCCACTGGAATCCAGGCTCTGAAATGTGCATTTGCTATGAGCAATCCATGCATTTTTGTCTGACTATTATCAGACTATTATCAAAGATAAAATAAAACATCTATTAGCTCCTTTTGGTTTGCATTTTGACAGTACAAAAAGATTATTTGTATAAATATCAGGAAAATGGATTCCCAGTGACAACTTAAAGTTTATTCAACAAGCCGCAAAGGTCTTTATCAACACTGCCAGATTTAAATCTACAATGATACTTACCGTATTTTCTGCCGTACACGTCGCTCCACCCTATGAGAAATTAACAAGACTAACACTTAAAAACAATTATTTGTTTCCTCAAAATTATAGCAAATGCGTGTCTCAGTCTAACATTTGCTTAATAAATTAACTCAAATGGGCAAATCAGCTGAATTTCAAAAATAGTTTTGATGCCTCTGTGCTGCAGGAGCAAGCAGAGGGAGGAAAAAAGGAGGAGGAACACTGCTCGTTTCTTCAAGAGTTCACAAGAAAAGCATCTAAACAATTATTTGTTTGTTTGACATTATAGGAGGTGTGTCTCAATCTAACGTTTTATTAACAAATGCACTTTAATGGTCAAATTACTTGTATTTCGCCGGGGCGGTGCAGTTGGTTTGACAGTCGGTACAAGCCGCGAGCAGAACCAAGTTGGGGAGGCTTGGGCGAGCTGATTGTATCATTAAAAGCTGGTGAAGATTCTCAGTCATCCAGGACATGGTAAATTCGAAACAGTTCAATTAAAAAAAATGTATAAAGTAAAGTATAATAATTAAAGTCCAGTTGTTTTTGTTGTGAACTTTTTTGAATTTGTCATTATAGCCATGTTTACCTATTACATGCTACAACGGCATGCCACACTGCCATTACTACTCTGCTGCCATCAAGTGGCTAAAAATGGTACTGCTTAAAAAAATTCAGTCAGAATGAATGAAGACAGTCGTATCTCAGTCAAAACTTGGTTTATAAATATGGGAAAAAAAATCCATAAATATATCACTGTGGCCTATAAGTCGCAAGGCATGTAAATTATGCAAAAATGTGTGACTTATATGGTGGAAAATATGGTACTTGGTTTAATCCTACACAGACTGAGCCATATTTTGCCACTCGGTGTATTTAGATTGGCAGTACACAAATTATCTTTAGTAGTTCAGTAGTGCCAAGGTAAACAGTCATGTGACAGAAACATAATGAGGTGTAAAATTACTTATTTAATGTTTGCTTAAACTGCAAGGAGGGGAGACAATTGATTTTTCCAAAGGGCCACATGAGGAACTGTTACAGATGGACGGATCATCAGGCTTGGTTTGTTTCTGCCATTTAGAAAATTAGTGTTTTAGTTTATTATTCCTTTGCTATAAAAATGCTTCTTGGTAATGAAAAACCAGTTTATTTGCCCTTAAATGGAGCCACAGTTGTTTGTAAAATACGTCTGTGAGTTGAGCAACAGAGTTAAAACTCTGGCAAGGTGAAACTGATTTTAGTTCTTAAAGACAAGATTTAAGCTTATTTATTTTATTTTTTTTACAAACTACTCACACTACTTTACCAATGACTTTTGCAAAAGTAAATAAATAAATAAACCTTAGAAATCACGTTCTGCTAAAAACTCTACATTCTGAATCAGCAATCTAAATGTGTTGAAATACACAACATCGCCTTCAAAATAAAAGCTTTGAAAAATGTCTATTTAAAAATAAAAGCAGAGATTTAGAACTTGTATGCAGAATAATTTATATTTGATTTCTGTTTTTTTGATTAAGTTCATGGGGGCTGGATGGGGATTTATACAGTTTTATGTGGTAGCTTTAAAAAGCAGTCACTGGAATCAAAAAGGTATTTTAGTTACTGGAGTTTTTACCCTAATAATTTATTTTATAATAACAAGACTTATTGTAACAAAGAGTGTTTTTAATAGAATGACAGTCTACTATTTATTAGTCATCTTTCTTTATTTCCCATTTGGTGCTGCTTCATGTTTGAACTTGTGCAGACAAAACAAAACAAAACTGCAAAAGGTAAAGGAAAGTCAACAGTTTTCTATTCTTCGTGGGATAAAGTGCTCCGGTAACGGCTAATTTTTCAGCTGAAATCAAAATGTCTCTTTGTGAAAGTCGTCTGGTTTTTGTTCTGCTGTCTGAACGCAACAGATGAGTCGTCGCTCTGTAAAACACGTGTTGAAACGAGGGTTTTATTTCAAGTTTGAGCCAAAGGTTTGTGTTTTTGAGTTTTACTACAAATATATTAATGTTTGTAAAGTGGAAAAAAAAAATATCCATTTAAAACTTGTTCATACGTAGCTTCTCTGTGTTTTGTAGCAAATCAAATGAATGAAGAGGTATATGTGTTTGTGGTGCTGACGGGAGGAGGGCACTGGGAGGAGAGGGGCTGACATGGGAGGGGGCAAGTTGAGTATATAAGGGTGTGCAGACTTCACACAACAGACTTTACAGTGCAGTCAGCTGCAGTGAAACTATCTGCCCCCCCGCTAAACCTTTGTTTTCCTGCAGATTAAGGACAAGAAAGCAAGCAAGAAGAATGGAGATGGAGACAACTCCGAGTCCTGACGATTACTACGACTACGAGTCTGAGAACTCCACCATGTGCGACTATTCAGAGTGGACGCCGTCGTACTCTGTCATCCCGGTGCTTTACATGCTCATCTTCATCCTGGGCCTCTCTGGAAACGGGGTGGTCATCTTCACCGTGTGGAGGGCTCAAGGCAAGCGTCGAGTTGCCGACATCTACATCGGCAACCTGGCCCTGGCCGACCTCACCTTCGTGGTGACTCTGCCTCTGTGGGCCGTCTACACGGCCATGCACTACCACTGGCCCTTCGGAGTGGCCCTGTGCAAGATCAGCAGCTACGTGGTGCTCCTCAACATGTACGCCAGCGTCTTCTGCCTCACCTGCATGAGCTTCGACCGATACCTGGCCATCGTCCACTCCCTGTCCAGCACCCAGCTGCGCACCCGCAACCACATTCAAGCCTCGCTGACGGCCATCTGGCTGCTCTCCGGCCTCCTGGCTGCCCCGACTCTCGTCTTTCGCACAACCAAACAAGACTTTGACAACAACCGCACGTCCTGCGCCATGGACTTCACCCCGGTTGTGGCGAAGAAGGACCAGGAGCACCTGTGGATCGCGGGCCTCAGCCTCTCCTCTTCGGCACTCGGCTTCCTTCTTCCGTTCTTAGCCATGATGGTGTGCTACTGCTTCATCGGCTGCACCGTCACCCACCACTTCAACACGCTGCGGAAGGAGGACCAGCGCAAGAGGAGGCTGCTGAAGATCATCACCACGCTCGTGGTGGTGTTTGCTGCCTGCTGGTTGCCCTTCCACGTAGTGAAGGGCGCCGACGCCCTGTCGTACCTGAACCTGTTCCCCGTCACCTGCAACTTCCTGCGCTTCCTGCTGCTCGCTCATCCCTACGCCACGTGCTTGGCCTACGTCAACAGCTGCCTCAACCCCTTCCTTTACGCCTTCTTTGACCAGCGCTTCAGATCCCAGTGCCTGTGCCTCCTCAGACGGGAGAAATTCCTGCAGGCCAGCCCCCACAGCTCGCTGTCCTCGCAGAAGACGGAGGCTCAGTCTCTGGCCACAAAGGTGTGACTACAGCTGGGGAGGAGGCGAACGGTGCAGAGCTGCGCAGGTGCAACAAGACTTTGCGACATGAGGTGCTTTTCAGGGTGTCACTTCTTGATGAACGGAAGGGGACTGATGGCATCGGGGGTAGAGTCACTCAGAAACTCTTTCCTCACTTTGAGAGGCAGAAACTGAACAATGTTAGTGCGGAGGGGGAAAACGGTGGACTGCGAACTTCTCTTGGTTCTCCTGTGAACTTGATGCAAAGTACTGAACTCTGAGCTCCTTGTCGTTTTGCCCCACGTGGTCTTGTTTTGCCATCTCGACCGCAGACTCCGCAGATCAGACCAGCGTAAGCGGTGCAGCCGGGGCAGTGTCACTGTGTGTGCATGTATGTGTAAGCGAAGAAGGGGTGTGCCAATTAGCAAGCGGTGTTGGAGTTCAGATAAGACTGGAGCGTGTGTGAGCAAAGGGAGGGTGTGGGGGGGCCAGACCAGACAGACAGATGGCAGCTGACAAATGTTTTCAGGTTGGAGACGGGTCCAATTCAAAGGCGGCTGTTTTAACAGCTTGCCTGCGTGTGAAGGAATGAGTTGTGTGTGTGTGTGTGTGTGTGAGATGTACAGTTCTTTTGTAAATACACATTATTTTGAAGTCATGTGAATAATTTGTATTAAAAAAAAGGTGCTTTCAAGAAACCAAACCTCTCTGGTGTCTCTGTTGCTGCTCCATTAAGACGGACTGGAATGTATGTTCTGCTGTCCGGTGGATTTGCTTCTTCCTGTTGGAGCATTGCTAAGAGGAGCGGTCTGCCTCCCCCATTGTGTTTGGCGGGGCTGAAATCAAAGCATATGTCTGCAGGAAATGCACGCTCGGCTTCTATTTCCCTCTTCTTACAACGTTGCACCCTCGCAAACAATCAGCGAGGACCAACGTGTCTAAAGCGGATCAGCCTTCAGCTTTCTCACATCATTTAATTATTATCACAACACTCCACGTCATCACTTGGCTCCTCTGTTATAGTCCAGCTACTTATCTTTAGGTCTATGTTAAAAGCAGAATGAGTAAACGATGATGACTTTTAAAAGCTTTTTTTACAGGATAACAGCAGGGAGACAGAGGGATTGGACTAATCCCCCCTGTTTGGTGATTTGTAGTGGGCGTTGACTTTGTGTCCCTTTGTAATACCTGTAATGGAGCATGCCTTTGTCCGAATCGTTTCAAAGAGCGCTTGTGAGGCCCGTTTGTTTAAATTCATCCCGTAGGAACTCTCTGCTGAGGGAAAACCTCAGATGTGGCTCCGATTTCAGACGAACGAAAACATCTTTGTCAGCTGAAAAGATAAAAACTAGACAGCTGCAGCTTCAGTCATTTTGACCACTTCATTACTGTCACTGCTCTTATTAACCGAGCTTTTGTTATTGTCTAAATTTATTCTAAAGCGTTAACAGCGTTTACTGAAACAAATCAAAGTCTGAAACTCAAAAGTTGACAGTAGCACAAAAAGCCACTTGCATAGATTTTTTTTTCTTCTTCACTTGTCACATTTTCCTCCACCTGTCACCTTGATAGACCGAGCCGACTATGAAATAACATCTGGACAGATTATTTTCATGTCTTTTCAAGTTTTATGAAGCCGGTGTGGTCGTGTTACGCAGATTTCACGGCAGCACAAGGAACGTGATTCATGCCCTTTGACCCGTACTTGAGCTGAGTGTTTGTTCAACCATGATGTGCAAATATTTTAATTCCCTCTGTAATTAAGTGTAAAAAAAAAAAACAGGCATGTTATAGACAGACCACAAGGAATCCATGGGGAAACTTTTTAATTGTCTTTTTCTTAAAAATAAAAATAAAAAACTAAAAGAGCTTTTTAAAAAAAGCATGATTTGTCATTTCAACTATGTTTATTATAGGGACAAATGTCTGCATCTGTATGGGGCTGAGACTGCAGCAGTGTGGTCTGAAGAAAATTAGATCCATAAAATGACAAACAGCAAACTCTTACTGCTAATTACATCTGCAATTATCATCCAGATGCCTCATTTAAATCACAAAACATTGTAATTATTTTCACCAGCATAAAACATTAATTTAAGCTACACGCTTACATTATTTTAACATGTTCTGAGCTGAAATGAAGCGACTAAATACAAAAGCTCCATCCTCAGTTTTCTGTGACAGACCAGCAGATTGTCAAAGAACTGTAAGCTATATTTTATTACATTTCAAGTTTTTTTTATCTGTAAAACTCTATTTCACTGCCTTTTTTTTACACTTGTACTTTGTAAAACATGATAAAAGTTTTATGTCTAATTATTAAACGTCAATGCGTCCAGTATTTCTGATTATTTTAATATTAAATGCCCTCATAAGGTTTCATGAACAATGAATATTCAAAATAAAACTTTTACGCTCCCTCAAAGTCAACATTAAATGCAATTGTCTTGTTATCACCTGCCTTTTATGGCAGTGGGTGGTGCCTGTGTGTGTATGTGTGTGTGTTGGAACAAAACTCTCAAACGAACATTTACAACTGATGAATTTTTGATGTCAACCCAATTCAAGATGGCTGCCACACCCGATCAACCTTAGCCAACACAAACTGGCCTTACCTCAGTCAGGACAAAAATATAAAATTTGTCACTCTTTATAAAGAATAAATGAATGCAGTACAATAAAGAGTAAAACCTGAACACTTTACCTGAGTTTCCTGGAAATAAATAGAAAACGTCAGAGTTTCGGTCGACACATCTCAGTTTCCTGCCAGTGGGTGACAATAAGCCCCAGTTATTGTGCTGCTTTAGAGCAGGCTTGCCACCAGGCCCCCCTTTATGTTAGAAACACATGCCCTGCTGTCATAAATCAGAACTCAATAAACCAGGTCAAGCAGAAAATAGACAAAGGATGTGTGCACATTTTTCTCCTCTGTCCTAACAATAGAGGCAGAGTACCTCGGCCTTCCAACCGGACCTTAAAGCATGGCCCGACCCTGACAGGGAAGGATGAGATGCTGACCCCTGAAGAGTCTTGGAGGACCCTCAGCTTCCTGCCATACAGACCCTACTCCTGAACGCCTGCCTGCTCTGTCCCTGGAGAACAACAACTAACCTCGCGGACAGAAAGGGAACCAGCAGGCCAGGCAGGAAGGGTAGATGGAGGGTGGCTGTGGTTACGTATCCTGTCTTTCAGAGGCATCTCTGCCTTTATGGCCTTCAGCAAGAGATGCGAAAATCTTAGGTTTGAAACTACAACAGACTTCCATCACAAACTCGTCTGCAATGACGGTAAGAGGATGAAAAACAAACAATATGGCATCAATCATAAATACTAAATAAAAACATGAGACAGGCACCTGACCTGACATATCGGAGGAGTGCTTCCTCTCTTCCTCCTGTTTTTCCCTATAGACGGCGGATCTTTTCAAAGGCGCTCACACAAAGGAGCAATCGTTTAGTGAAGACACGTCGTTTCCGAAGGAGCGGAAGAGCCCAAGCTTTGGGTGTCTCCGGATCTTAGGCTGAAGAGGATCATCCTCTTCATCGGACACAGAGACTCCCTTCATTCTCTCTCTATCCTCTCCTTTGTGCATCCTTCCCTCCCTCAGGTCTAAATGGAGGCCCTGTCGTTTGCGGCGGGCCTGAGCTAGTTTAGAGGCTCAGCTGCACCGACCTCGGCTTTACAGGTAACGAGAACCAGAGCTAACGAGCCGCTACATCAGAGCAACGTCCAGAGAGGTGGTGCAGTTTTCACTGACTGGACTAGCTGTTCAGTGCATGCAGATTCAAACTTGCAACATGTGATAGAAATGATCAAGCTCTTCTTTGTTTTATGGATGTTTTAAGAGCAATCTGCAGCTGCACACTGTGCTCGGATCTTTGTGCATGGATACCACTCGTGTTGCAGGCGTGTAAGTCTGTTTGCACCAACAGACTGGTGTTTATACAGTCACATTGTGGAGGTTCAACTTCCGTTTGAGGACATAAAGAGAGTCTTTCTTATGTCAGTCATCAGTTTTAAGAAATACTTAATTAAAGGTCAGGCAGGAGCTGGTTGTGAAGAGGGTCAGAGTTTTGTTCAAGCACGTGTTAGGGCACACCACACTTGCTTTATTTCCCACAAACCATTTTTTTAAAATAATATCCGGAATTGTTCTGTGGGAAAAACCAATTCTATAAAGAAGCCGTAGTATTTATTAACACGTTCCTGAATAAAATGCTAACACTCAATAGAAAAGTATTTTATATTAAACTTATCAGAGTTACATCATTTTCAGTGTTTGCGCTCTCAATGTTTCAAACCACAAGATTCATGTACATTCATGTTTTAAACATAAGCTTAATCCTTCAGATAAATGGGAGTTGAACCTTCCACAAACACAGTTACATAAAGAAGTATAAAACAAGCTGTAATTATCAAAATACCTTCAACCTGACATGCTTTCCAGATCTCTTGAAGATTAAAAGCCACATTTCTTAAAAACTTAACAAATATCAACCTCCTATAGGGGGATAAACTACAACTCACGTATCTCAGACTTGCTAGTGATCTTGAATTTTGCACTCACATTTTTACATGGTTCACATTTTATTTACTTTTCCCCCCCACCAAAAAGTAATTTTACACTTTGACTTAAGGCCTATTAGATTTTTTTATTTTTATTTTTTATGAGGCAGCAGGAAAACCATAAAAGAAAGTTAAACTGTATGCAGTCCATAGCTGTAAGGTTACATAAAAATAAAAAATAAAAAGACTCTTTGTTCACTCTTTAAAGATACTGGAAGGTGTCAGCTGTGAGGCAGCTGTTACAGTTGTCTCCCCACACCAGGTTTAGCTATAACACACGGTCATGCATATTAAATTGAAGTTAAACAATGTATAGGATCACACAACTTTTTTTTTTAATTTATTTAAAAAGAAACCAGTTCTTGCGTTTAGCTCAGAAATGTACTGGTGACCTCCACACTGCCTAAACAAAGAGAAAGGAAATTGAAGTACATGAACCCACAGTAAACCAAAAAATTGTGTAGGGAGCATTTTTGTGAAAGGGAAACAAAGAGATTTTGAATTTTAATGGAAGGCAACAGCTGTGCTCTGAGAGTGTGAGAGACATCATAGGCCAGATTAGATGGCATGTTATATTAATAGACAAGTCCTGTTATTTTATTAGTAGCCCAAATAAGAAGGAATTGCAAGCTGCATTGCAAACCATGTCAGTGAAGTTGTAAAAAGCTGCAAAATCTATATGCCTACAATAAAACAGTGAGGCCAGTACCATCAATGACTCAGTCAATCACAAAACAACAGACAAAATATTTCACCTATACCTTAGTACATCTGGTTTATAAGACATTCAGACATATTTGTGACTAGATAAAAATAGTAGTTTACTACAGCTATTATCCAGAAGATGTCAGATTACTAAACTCTAAATAACACTGAACAACAGGCAATAAAATTGCACCAAGCCACATCTGTGACAACTGATATGACTAATATTACCTTGTGACTGCTAATATGGTTATTATTTAATGCTGCTGCACTATGTAGACTGTATCTAGGCTGATACTAGGCTGTATCATGTATGATACAGTATTTGTGTATCTACCTTAACATCATAATTCAATCTCAAAATCACTACATGTGTGCAATAACCTGTCACACAACCTGTGTTGTATTTGTTAATTATGTACAATATGTATATATATATACAGTATATATGTAAATATATATCATGTGCATTTTAGCTTATATTACTACCTTGAAATATATATTCATTCAAATTCATCCTGCTGAACTATATTCTACCATGTTGTTGTTTACTATCTCTCTTTGAAGTTGTAAATATAGATGCTGTCTATCATGGTGTGCTAAGATTCATAACTGGCTGTAACACAGACTCATGTTCGTGCTGCTGTTCGAAGTAATGTTTTTAGGCTATTAGTGCTTAGTGTATTTTTAGCTGGTGTTTTTCTTAGTTCATATCTTAGATGTTATTACTGTTTTTCTTTTACATTTTATTGTTGGATGTAACTGGGAC
>JARVGS010000672.1:20098224-20108488 GCA_031762315.1 Hypsolebias antenori
TCATATAATACAATACAATGATAAAATGGAAAGGTCAAAATTTAAAACAGGAATAAAATAATAAAATACAAACACAATAAAACAAGGTTAAAACATCTAAATGAAAATAAAAAAAATTCTACACTGCCGACATTTTGAATTTTCCTCTCTGCCGTGATTGGATCAGGTGCGTGTGACGTCATCACGTTGTGCTGCCGCTGCAGGCATCCTTGTCACTGGGTTGTCATACAAAAACAGCGCCTTTTACATCTGTGAGTTATTTTGATGGAATGGCCGATGTCTGATATTGAACTTTAATGCTAATATCGGCCGAGACCATGCAGATAATATCGTGCATCCCTAATTATAACTGTTGATCATTTAGGAAGTTTAGCTCACTGGTATTGAACAGAATCTGTGTTTTCACCTCAGCAGCAGAAAATAAATCCACTTTTAAACGAGAAATTGAAGAAAATCAACTGAATTACAGTGACTGATACATCTCACTTTTGAGCTTCTAAATAAGGATTTTATATTTGATTACAAGTGGTCTTCTAAGCAGGTTTCTCTAAAAATGTTCCTGTTTTGATGTGAATGACCTTTTCTTAATTACCTTACAGAGTGCAGGAGAAAAGCCAACTCAAAACACCTGTTTTTCTTCTCAGCATTCTTCTTTGTGGGCGTAAATTACTGTAGCTTTCGGAGTACAAAGAAGCTGATTACAGAAGTTTGTCGATCATTTTTGGGAGGTTGTTGGAAGATCAGAGCCGGACTTTACTAATATGGACCGTTAGCGCTGCAGCCAAAAAAAAGTGCACTGATTGTTAAATTCTGGACCAATACTGGTGTTATAAAAGATAATAGAGTTCACATTTATGCAATTTTTTTGCCGTTTTAATTTCCAGATAACATTCACATTATTTTTTCCATAATGAATTCAAAAATAATATATTAAAAAGCAAAATAACCTTTATTTTATTTCAGGCAACTTTGCTTAATCTATCACACGTCATTGTTTAAGCCCATATGTTTGTTTGTTTTTTCTGAGAGTGTAAAACAAAAGTAAAACAGTTTCAGGGCAAAATCATTACAACACAACCATTGATTAATGGTAACTTATTGCTGATGATGCATCCCTTCATTAAAGCTAATTAAAGTTGGAAACTTTGGTAAAGTTTTGCTGTCCTTTTGTCTTCACATCTGTGCAAATCAGTAATTATAAAATAATCTTACTTGTGATGTTATTAAAAAAAATCATGTCTTTTAGCTCCATTTCTTTTGGCCCATTTGAGTCATCGCATATTAAATTAGTTTCAGTCAAAAATAATTTTAGGTAAGTTGCACACATGCGTCCTCGAAGTTTAATGATGTGCAGCAATGATCATGTTTTGGTTTACTGAAATCAGCTGGTGGTCCCTGTAACATCCAGGAGCAGCTTCAAAGGCTGGAGATGGAGCTCAGCGAAGTGGCCAAAAACAAGGAAAAGCTTCAGCGAAACCTCCTGGAGCTCACAGAATACACTCACATGCTGAAGATTACACGGACCTTCATTCACAGCCGCTCCAGAGTGAGTTAATGTCTGTTCGGCTGCTTGTTTCTCCTCAGCATCTGCTCAGTTTATGCCACTATTAACATATTTCCTGCACAGCAGTCAATGCATATATAAAAGCCAATTCCTTTTTTTATAACTAGCACGAGGCTCTCGGCCCCCAGTATGAAGAGTTCCCCACTCCGGAGACAGACTCGGTGACGGGATGCACCGGTATGCAGAGGCTTGGAGCTAAGCTGGGGTGAGTCATAACGTCGCTCATTTGCAAGAACGATGCAGGATGTTATTACGCAGTTAGAAAGCACATCCTCAACTTTATCCGATTTCTCCTGGGTGCAGTTTTATTTCCGGGCTCATCCAGCGGGTGAAGGTGGAGGCCTTTGAGCGCATGTTGTGGAGAGTGTGTAAAGGTTACACGATCCTCAGCTATGCAGAAGTGGACGAGAGCCTTGCTGACCTCGACACCGTGAGCTCAACCATCAAAACAAGACGTTTTACATTACGTGGTAGCTTTCAGGTCTGTAGTTCAAAGTTTTTCAAACTCTGTGTTTTCAGGGAGAAATAAGCAAAAGTGTCGTGTTCCTCATCTCTTTCTGGGGCGACCAGATCGGACAGAAAGTTCAAAAAATCTGCGACTGGTAAGTTGGCCTTTATTGTCCGACTTTCAGTTCCTTCTGAATTTTCTTATCTTCTCAACTTTTTTTCCTCTCTCTCTTAGTTACCACTGCCACTTATATCCACACCCCGAGAACGATGAAGAGCGAGCAGACGTGTTGGACAGCTTAAGAACACGGATCCAGGACCTCAACAATGTAGGGTAGAATCCTCTGGAGGACACAACATGTGCATATAGTCTCAGTTGTAAATGTTGTCTCCCTGCAGGTGCTTCATCGCACTGAGGACTACTTGATGCAAGTTCTACAAAAAGCAGCGGAGTCGGCCTACTCCTGGGTTATGCAGGTTAAGAAGATGAAGGCTATCTATCACATCCTCAACCTGTGCAGCTTTGATGTCACCAACAAGTGTCTGATCGCTGAGGTTTGGTGTCCTGTCAGTGACTTGGCAAACCTGAGACGAGCTCTAGAAGAAGGTTCAGTGAGTAAGATGTGTTGGACTTGGTTATAAAGCTGATTATTTACTTCAGGGGTCATTTGTGGCCCTTTGAGGGATTTTATGCAGCCTGTGACCGCAATTTATCATTTTAAGTTTAAACCAAGAATGAATGAAAAGATCTTTTTAAACTGCAATATTTTATGCAATGCATGCTTTTTGTCTTTAATTAACTATGTTTATAATTTTATTGCAATTTTATGGTATAAAAGAACACAAATCTTTACTGCATTACTGAAAATAAAACTTTAGCAAGTAGTTGAGAAGAAAACAAAATTATTATGGTTGGATTGCATTAGTTTTTTTATTGTTAGCACAACAATAGGGAGAAGAATCACACAAAGCTAAGCAACCTAACCTACAAAATGCAGAACTGATGCATAAAACAGTCTAGTGAAAGTTGATGTTTTACTGCTGATTCGTTTTCGGTCACGCTCGGTGACTGCTTAGTTCAGATCTGAAGTTACTTTGTAACACAAAAAGTCACATCACACAGTAACAAACTATTATTATAGCTGTTGATCAGTAACATCCATGTTTGTTGAAGCAAAATTCCACCCTCAAAGAGTCTAAGAGCTGTCTGACAATAAGATGTAGTGAACAAAATCTCAAGAATGATAGCCAAAAAAAAAAAAACATTGTCTATTGTCACAACTGTCTGTCAACCGGTTGATTGCTTCAAAACACTCCTCAAATAATCGTCTGAGTCTGTATGTGCTTTTATAATAAACCACACAAGATGCAGAGGAAGAGTTGCATGGTTTGTGGAATCATTGTCTCTCTGTGGTTCAAAAAGCTGCACTTGAGATTTATGAATTGTTCACAGTTTCAAATTACAGTAGTCCCTTGTTTATTGCGTGGGATCTGTACCCTGAAGCCCACAATAAGTGAAAACCCATGAAGTAGGAATAGTAGTGCAAGTAGTAAGTACCGGTAGTACTTTATTTTAATATTTAGATATTGGGGCATTTTAAATGCTTCCCATGCTCTTGCAATATTCTAACCAATGTTTCTAAACTCTAAACGCTCTAAAAGAGCACAGGATGTCATGATTTCAGCTCACTACCTTCTCTGCTCTCTACCACCTGCAAGCGTTCTTGGCCACGCCCACTTTGCAGCGCTGCATGGAGAACAGCTGATCAGCTGCAGCAGGAAGCTTATCCTGCAGTATGGGCTGCAAGAAAGCTCTTAAGACTTTAAAAATTATTATTTTTATACATAAATGTTTCTGTTCAGTGCCCGGAGACGACTTCTGTTGTGACTTGGTGCTATATAAATAAACTGAATGAAAATTGAATTGAAAAAGGTGCAGCAGGTGCTAAATAATTTATTTAAAATAAAAATTCCAGCCAAATGCGTGTCATGTCAAATCTTATTTTGAAAAACCGCGATAGAGCAAGTCCGCGATAAACGAACCGCCAAATAGCGATGGACTACTGCATTATCCAACTCTGCTTTACATTTCAGATCTTTTCTGAGTCATAAAAATATTACCTAATACTAAAGAAGGATGACAAAATAATAATAAAAAAGTTATAATGAAGCAGTCAAGTATATATTTTTGTCCTTGCAGAACCTCAAAACTATAAATCATTATTAAAATATTACAGAGTAAAAGTACTCTGTGTAGCTAAGAACCTGAGTATAAAGTGATAGTCTTGCTCTGTTGTTTAAGGTGTGGAGTGTTCATCTCTGTTAATGTGTTACAGCGCTAGAAGAAAAATATTGAGCAAGTTGTGTCGTTCGGGCTTAGTGAACATAAGTTTAACAGCTGGAAGAGATTCAGTTCAGCATGGCCACTTTTAAACACGAATATGTAAAACACAAAATACCTTCACTGTGACTGCTCCTTGTGAATGTCCATGTTTTATTTTCACTTATTTAATACAATTGGTTGCTACAGTTTTTTTGTACATAAATTTAAAGCGATACCTACATCAGGTCAGATATTATCTGTTCATAATGTTTCAGCAGAACATCATTTTAAAAAAATCAAAACTATTGCCTTAACAAAAAAAACTTCACTTACCTGATGCAGTTGAGTGCCAGTTTTACAACAATCCTTCCCTTTCTCGTGTTTTTAAAACCATTTTCTACCAGAGAAAAGGAGATGCTACTGTTCCATGCTTTGTGAATCGCATCCCAAGCAGTGATACACCTCCTACCCTTCTAAGAGCCAACAAGTTCACAAACGGCTTTCAGAGCATCGTGGAGGCATATGGGGTGGGGGACTATCGCGAGGTAAGCCCAGGTAAGTCCTGTGTTTTCTGATAGTAAAGTATGCTTTGTTTGCTTTGCAGCAGTTCACAATGATCAAATTATTTTTATTATTATTATTATTATTATTATTATTATTATTATTGTCGTATCGGCAGCTCCCTACACCATCATCACGTTCCCCTTCCTGTTTGCTGTGATGTTTGGTGACCTTGGCCATGGGATGGTAATGAGTCTTTTTGCCTTGTGGATGGTGCTGACAGAGAAAAATCAAAAGATGAAACGTTCCAGTAATGAGGTGAGAATATTATTTACATTACATTATATTGTAAATTAGTTTCATCTGATGGTTTCGTTCCTGTGTCGATGTCACAGATCTGGGCAACATTTTTTAACGGGCGATACATCATCCTGATGATGGGGCTTTTTTCCATCTACACTGGGCTCATTTATAATGACTGTTTCTCCAAGTCTCTGAATTTATTTGGCTCAGGATGGAGTGTTAAGGCCATGTTCACAAATCAGCAATGGACGTGAGTATCAGCACAAACACAAACGGCGCGTGGAGACTCAACAGTTGATTCAGGCTTTTATAACGCATTGTTTTTGTTGCACTGCAGGAACAAAACACTCCAAACAAACACATTACTTACATTAGACCCTAATGTCAGTGGCGTCTTCAGTGGACCATACCCATTTGGCATTGATCCAGTGAGTAAATACACTCTAGTCATTAAGGAGTTGCATTATTTTTACTTCAAAATACCTTTTTATGTCCAATCAGATCTGGAACATGGCCGTGAATCGTCTGTCTTTCCTCAACTCATACAAGATGAAGATGTCCGTGATCATCGGTGTCATTCACATGAGCTTTGGCGTGGTGCTGAGTGTCTTCAACCACTTGTAAGTGATTCAGGCTTCACCTTTGTTCACTTATTTAGCACCTGTTGGATGGTGCTCCGTTAGTAGTTTTTTTTTTTTTTAAATAATACAGTATATATATATATTTTGGCACAAATAAAATCAGCCTAAGCTCTTCAAACTGAGCAAAAAGCATGCCAAGCAGTTCTCAGAATCAAAGAGAAACATGTTTGCCTTTACAGTAGTCCCTCATGGTTCGTTTTTCTCTCGCTCTATTGTGGTTTTTCAACGTAAGCTTAGACGTGACACACAATGACTGACTGATGGATGAGCTGCACGATTAGCATGTATTTTTTATTTAAAATAAATTGTTTTAAAAGATTTAGCACCTGTGTGCAGCCCACAGCTGTGGGAGAAGCTCCCTCCTGCAGCTGATCTCCATGCAGTGGAGAAGTGGGCGTGGCCAAGAGTGCAGCCGGAGGCGGAGAGCTAAAATCATGACATGCGGTGTTCTTATCGCGTGGCTTCAGGGTACCGATCCCCCGCCATAAACAAAGGACTACTGTATATTAAAAAGGTGATGTGAAAACTGGAAAGACATTTCAAATACCTGGAATCAAAGTTTGACGCTTTTAAAAAGCAACAGATCGTGCTGGACCTGCTTCAAGATACCACAGACATTAGAAAAAAAAAATTAAACTTCTACAGAGACAGAGAAGATCAACAATGAAGCAAAACTTCTACACAGTAATAATAAAGGTTTACTTGAACATATACAGAAGTCCCAGTGGAGGGGGCAGACTGAGGAAAACCACACCCATAGTTGATGTACATTGACACTCATCATTATTCCCTTGTAGAATGAACACATTAAAAGTATTTTAGGGGTACTGCAAATGCTGTTATGCATTTTTGTTTGCACGGTATAGTGGCATTTTGGATTTTATTGTGTATGGATACATGTCAGATGATAATTGATGTGTTCTTGTTTTTGCCTGGTGAACACAGTAATGAATGTTTAATGATTGTTATATTCTGTTGTTATGTTATATTCTGTTGTTATGTTATATTCTGTTGTTATGTTATATTCTGTTGTTATGTTATATTCTGTTGTTATGTGCTTTATGTATTGTCTTACCGTGAGAAAAGAGACTATTGCACCTTACTCACTGAACTTCATACTTGAAACAAAAACATGTTTCTTTTGTAGTTTTTACTGTTTTCCTTGGTTCATCAAGTGGAAAAAAGAAATTATATATCAGTATGAAACCTGGATTATTGCAACCAGTGCAATAGTAATAAAGGACACTATTTTAATTTGAGTATGTTTGGTCATGCCAGTTCAGCTCCTAGTATTAAGGGGTTAAGTATTAATCTGTTAGTTTTACATCAGTACATTTGACAGTACCTGTACCCTAACACCCTCCCTGCCCCCCCACCCATAAAAAAAATGCTCTTAATAAATCTCCCAAATTGCTGTCCCCCTGATAATGAAATATTATTTCCACCCCTGCAGTTCAACATATAAAGACGAGTGGAGTCGCTGATCTTTGTCAGTAAACACGACTATGACACAGTAATCGTCTCTGGAATGGATCCTAATCAGCCAAACTCGGGTCAGAAATCACAATCCACCAGTACCAAATTGCTGTCTTGGTGCCTGGACAATGGTCTTATTAGAAATATCTTTAAAAAATATTAAAGGAAACAGAAAAAAACAATCACAGTTTAGTGTTTAAGAGCACTTATTTGTAGATAAAAGTCACTACAAACTCTTGGAAGTGAAAGGTCTTTGCATTTTTTTACTTAAATATGGTCTATTCTGACTTTTAAAATGTCATTATATGTGGTTTTCTTTTATTTTTATTTATCCAACTGAAAGATGGACACAATGAGACACCAAAAGCACAATTATTGAGCATCCTGGCTGGACATTACGGTATAACAGTGCAATAATTTAATAATACTATGAAACTAGACATAAATATATATATAAATAAATGTAAACTAAAAATATAATTGCACTTTTTATTAGTAATAGCTGCTTATTGATGCTATAAGGTACATTATTAGCATCACTGCACCACAGCTTAGAATCAAACTCTTCCTCCTGCCTGGATTAATAACTTTTATTACCTTCATTATGGATTTATTTCTTGGGGGAAATTGTCTTTCTATAGATTTTTTTTTTTTACATTTGGGATACCCAATCAATATTTCTTACCTTTTACTGCTTCTTTAAATCTTTGTTTTCCTTTCAGGCATTTCCATCAAAAATTCTGCGTCTATCTGGTGTTTCTTCCCGAGCTGCTCTTCCTGCTCTGCCTCTTCGGATACCTGGTCTTCATGATTTTCTACAAGTGGTTGACATTTAGTGCACGTTACTCCAGCCAGGCTCCCAGCATCCTCATCCACTTCATCAACATGTTTGTCATGCAGGGGAAGGATACAGCTCCTCTCTACCCAGGGCAGGTAGGTGTTGACACCACCTGCTCTCTGGGTGGATTTACGATTCTTGTTAAAACACGATTTTGAACTGGTTGCATTGATTTCAGACTGGGCTGCAGATATTCCTGCTTGTGGTAGCCATGCTGTCTGTCCCTGTGCTGCTGTTGGGAAAACCTCTTTACTTGTACTGGCTGTACCGCGGCGGCAAAGCACTGCGCAGACGCAGGGTGAGCCCCGTCCAGAATATTCCGTTCTTCCGATTTCATGTTTAGTGCTTCTTCATCAGTTTTTACTGCTTCGCCTCAGGGTTACGAGAGAGTGAGGCGTGTCAGCGAGGACGATGGATCCATTACAACCACCTGTGAAGAGGATGAAGAGGAGGGAATTGATGAGCTGACCTGCAGAGAAGCTCCTCCCAAACAGGTCAGAGAATAGTGACCTTTTTAGTCAACACCCCTATCATTTACGGTAAACTGTTTTCTAGTTTTTTTTTATTATTATTTTTTATTGCTTAACAGAATTATTTGGGGTGGCCAGAGATTAATCTATGTTGGCCAAGGCCACCATTGCCACCCCACCCCACTTTCATTGTGACTGGTTGTGGATAAAATTGTTCCCTCCACTTGCCAGGATCCATCACTCTGCATTGCCTCAGACAAGCAACCAAAAATTAAAAAAATCTACTTCTATTCTTCTATTATCTAGCACCAAAAGTGTCAAATCCCTCAATGACGGGAGACATAAGTTCACCGCTTCTTAATTTTTTATATACCTGAATGGTTCAGGTTGTTTACATACAGTATAAGAAAATCTGGAGAAAAACAGCCTCTGCTGCAGAGGGTCAGTTAGGTGTAACCTCTTACGTTCTGTCTGAACTGTTTTGCAGTTTGACTTTGCAGATGCGCTGCTGCACCAGGCCATCCACTCCATAGAGTACTGCCTGGGCTGCATTTCCAACACTGCGTCCTACCTGCGTCTCTGGGCGCTCAGCTTGGCTCACGCCCGTAAGAGCACCCGTCCGAACTCTTTCCTTCTGCTGTCGCTTCTTCTGACTGAAAACGCCTCGTTCCTTTGTTCCTGTTGGATTTTAGAGCTGTCAGAGGTGCTGTGGGCCATGGTGATGCGCCTGGGTCTCAGGGTCACCACTAAAGTCGGCGTAGTGTTCTTGGTTCCCGTGTTTGGACTTTTCGCCACTCTCACCGTGTCAATCCTGCTGGTGATGGAAGGCCTGTCAGCGTTTCTCCACGCTCTCCGACTTCACTGGTGCGTCTCTGCTGCTGGAACTCACTGCATGTTTGCAGATGTAGCTCTTTTAAAGAAATTAAATGCAGCACTTTATTTAATCTTTTATATACAGTACTTTTGTTGAAAAGGACCCTCTGTACACAACTTCATTCCACCACATGTACCACATGTGGTGCGTATGACAAATAAAGGGCCTTGAACATTGAATTTATCACTAATTTTTATCATAGGAATAACAGACCCGTTAAGTATGACCTAAAAGATGATGCAAGAAAGTATTGCATTAATTTAGGGGGAAAAAAAACACACACACACACAAATAAGTGCAACATCATCAAACATTACAGATAAAGCGTAACTATTTAGTGAGACAGCAAATTAACAAACGCTGACACAGACAAATCTGTTTGTTTAATAGTTTCTTCCTCTAAAACATGTTTTGTGCTTCACTGTGTTATTTATCTCAGGGTGGAGTTTCAGAACAAGTTCTACCACGGGACCGGTGTCAAGTTTGTGCCCTTCGACTTCTCCCGCCTGCCCTCCGTTTTTGAGCAGGACGGTTTGCTTTAAACCCTCTGTGGTTGTGGATATTTGTGGACGAAGACTTTTACAACTGTGAAGGTTTTCTGAGAGTTAATTCACTCTGTGAAAACAACGATGAACCCTCAAAACTGAAACTGAGACTTGTAGCAATTTTTACACCTCGAGGGTTTTTAAATGCTGACTGCCTTACTACAGCAAACCTCTGACGGGCCAGATGTTTGAAAGTGTTTATTTAGTATTTATTTATTTATTTATTTATAGGATTTGCTTAGCTTTTCTTGTGGGGGGGGGGGGGGGGGGGGGGGGGGGGGG
>JARVGS010000672.1:20113517-20135677 GCA_031762315.1 Hypsolebias antenori
TGGGAGGAAACCGGAGCACCCGGAGAAAACCCACGCATGCACGGAGAGAACATGCAAACTCCACCCAGAAAGGCCTCCGGACTGAGATTTGAACCGGGGACCTGCGCGCTGAGAGGCAGCAGCTCTACCAGTTGTGCCACCATGCTGCCCATAAATCACATGGAATTCTGTGGTTATTTAACAGCTCGATTAGCAGGCACTGTTAGCTGTAGCGCTCCGTGCGGCGTAAAGCACTTCCAGCTAGAATTGCTTGATAGTTTTGTTGGTTTAACTATGTGAATCAAATTGATGGGAGCGTACAGTTTTATC
Source organism: Hypsolebias antenori (assembly GCA_031762315.1). Taxonomy (NCBI): domain Eukaryota; kingdom Metazoa; phylum Chordata; class Actinopteri; order Cyprinodontiformes; family Rivulidae; genus Hypsolebias; species Hypsolebias antenori. Next base: position 20,113,827 of record JARVGS010000672.1, read on the forward strand.
AAGTAGCATTTACATGAAACCCTATTACATGTTCAAGTTTGTAGTTTTATTAGCAACCATCTAGTTTGAACTTTGCCTTGCTCAGACCAGCTGTTAGCACATCAATCCAGTTGAAATTAAATTATTTTCTCAAAACTGAGGTCCTTCAAGGAGCTATCTACAATACGAAAGATGTGTTCATACCCTTACTACTTACAAAAGACCTGAGCTGTCCCTTTAATAAGCTGGCTTTGAGCAGCCAGTTCATTTAAACACTTTTCTATTCATGTATGCATATCTGTTTATATGGCTCATGTGAGATCTTTAACAAACTTCAATTTTGTTTGCGTTACGCCAAATTAAAATACAACACCTCACTTTCCTGACACACCAATTTGTCTTCTTAGGGAAGGTATTAAAAGTGTGTGATGTGGTACATAGCTGCAAAGTTATAATTAGGCTTCGTTTAATACCCTATGTCATAAGATTACATGCACAGTGCATGGCATCTAAAGCGCACTCAAATCACAGGGGATGTAATTGATTAACCATATGAGAGTGGGAACCAGATGATGAGGATGATGCTCTAAATCCACGTTAAATCAATATCGTCACTTCCTACACATCAAGGGATTATTGACATAAATTACAAGCAGCTTTAATTGCCGACTGCAAACAGATGTGGTTATTTTTTCAGCTTGGTGCTCTAATGTGTGATGTGAGCCACTAACATTTCACTCTTACTTAAGTAATCATGTTGCAGCAAGGTGGGACAGTGTTTCAGCGTCGACACATTACAAACCGCACGAGTGACATTTATAGGATCTTTCGGATCTATCATGTAAGCGATGCCCTTTCCTCAAGGTTGAGTGTATTCTGGCTGAAATGATTTTACTCGATGCAGGAGAGGCAATTCAGAGAACTCCCTTTGGCCGAGATAATAACTTCATCATAATTAGCTTTTGGTGCTCAGGAGTGTTGAATTGTCAGTTCCAGTGGGATCTGGGCTGATTTATTGCTTGATTTAATTACGTATCAAAATTCAATTAGACGTGCTTTCAACCAAATTCAAAAGTGAGGTTTGTCATGCTCTCTTGAATTCAGAAAAAAAACTTGAAGGGCATCCTTCATACCACTGTGACATCCATCTAAATAATTATCACTTCCCTCCTTAAAAAAAAAAAAAAATAAAAAAATAAAAATCACTACTGTGCTGTAAAAAGCTATGCTAGTTTAAAATATATATTTTCCCCCTTTTTTTTTTTTTAACCACACCACTACTTTTATTTTTTACATCTTCACCAACATCAAACAGCATCAAATAGTGTAAAAGAGGCATTGATTCAGTGGTGACGGGAGAGGGTTGCAGGTACTTTACCAAGTGAAGATACATGACAAAATGCTCTTTGAGGTTGACTACGACTGAGGAGGTGTCTGACTTTTTTTTTTAACCCACATCACTCACTGCCTGCTCACCCCTTTTTGCAACAGACTGCACAAAGCTAAATAGAAGAGCTGCTTTGAATGTGTCACAGAAGCCTCCAAGAGCTACAATGATCTTTACCACTATGCAAATTTAGGATGTCATGGGGTGTCTATGGTAAAAAGCCAAGCAAGGGAAAAAAATAAAAATAAAAATCAACTGGAGGTTTCTGGTGGAAGTGTAGTCTTAACCGTACTGTAAGTATATACGTTGACAATTTTATTAGGTAAGGTAATACCTTTAGCCACTTTCTACTCTTTTTGAAACATTTCTTTAGCAAGGTTCCTGAGGTGTTACAAAGGAATTCTGAGCTACACTGACTTGATGAAGAGAAAAAGATTGTTTTAGTGATGCGTTATGTTGTGAATGTTACACTTCATCTTGCCACTAAAGCGTTTTATTATTAAACTGTGATCTGGGGAGTGAACAGACCACTGGAGGAAACTAAGGTAATTTCCTGAAGCCATCTTGAAATGATGACATATTATCTTGTGAGACAACTCCCTTCTAAAAAACGCACACACACACACAAAATGAAGGGCTGCACCTGGTCAGCATTATTGCTGTATTTATAGAGGCGAGGCTAACATAAATATTCCGAACTTCGGCAGACGCAAATACTTTTTCTACTTACAGTGAAGTTTTCTTTTGTTTCCAATGATATCAAGTAATTTGCTTGCATTCTTGAAATAAACATCTGGCCATTTTGCAACACTGACACTAAAAGTTGTAACCTAGATAAGATCACTTTGTATACAGCTGGCTTTTTCTGTTTATCCTACATACAGTATATATTTTAAATACCCCAAATTTAAGCAGCAGGGTAAAACAAACCAATGATAAAACATTTATAAATGAATAGAAATTGACACCATCATATGATTATGTCACCTTCTTTGATGTTGTGTGAGTAAATAAGACATAATAATGCCACGTCATCTGCTGTTTTAAAAGATAGAACTGGCTCGGAGTTGGGATCCGTCAACACTATTGCTGAATATTTTTAAATATGAGATTTTCTTCTTCTTTTTTTTTTTTTTTGCTGCATTGGCATCTCCCATCCACACAGAAATGAAACTTTTTGTGAGAAAATGGGACATTTCTTTAAAAGCTTGTAACATAGTGGATGCATGTACTTTGTAGATATGTGAATTATGTGCTTAAATGGTTAATAACTAAGAGGAAACTGTAAATAGTATCAAATAAATAAACACGTTTTGGGAATCCTTAGTAAGTATAAGCATAGTATTTCGATTTCTTGAAAGTCAATATCCAAGTGTGAAGCGGCTGGGCAGCTCAGCACTTTTCAAATATTAAATGTAATGGTCCTGTCATAAAATAGTGGACGGCCTCTGGTTTGGAAGTGAGGTGTTGCCTCAAGTGGAGCAGTTCAAATACCTCAGGGTTTTGGAGTGAGGGAAGAATGGAGCGTGAAATAGATTGGTGCAGCTTCTGTAGTATTGTAGACTTTGTACCTGTCCATTGTGGTGAAGAGGGAGCTGAGCTGTAAGGTGAAGCTCTGTTTGTTTGTACAGCACTTTGGTTGGCCTTGTGGCTGTTTTAAGCGCTCTATAAATAAAATGGTATGGTATGGTATGGTATGGTATGGTATGGTATGGTATGGTATGGTATGGTATGGTATGGTATGGTATGGTATGTTATGGTATGGTATGATTACAGTTCAGTCTGTTCCTACCATCATCTATGGTCCTAAACTTGAGGTAGTGGTTGAAAGAAGGAGAAAGGGGAGACAGGTGGTCAAAATGAAAAATTTCCTCAGGATAGCTGGACTTTCCCTAGAGAGAAGGTGGAAAGTTCAGTTATCTGAGAGAGATTTGAAGTAAAGCCGCAGCTCCACATCGAGAGGAGCCAGTTGAGGATGCCCCCTCCTGCATACCTTTCCAGGGAGGTTTTCCAGGCATGTACAACTTGGTGGAGACCTCAATAAGGACACCTTGGAGTCCTTCCCAGAAGAGCTGGAAGGGGTGCCTGTGGAAAGAGATGTTTGAACCTCCCTGCTCAAGCTTCTGCCCCATGACTGACTCCGGAACAAGCAGCAGATGGATGGATGGATGGATGGCTGGATGGATGGATGGATGGATGGCTGGATGGATGGATGGATGGATGGAAAATGTCAATTTTTTCCAAAGTTTTCTTCTTGGAACCAGGATAATAAGATATCTTGAACACTTACAACACAGTTGAAGATCCTACTCTTTCTAATGTGTTTTTGTGTGCGAGTGTGTGGAAGGAGGGCTGGGGGGAGGTTCACCTGCTATAGAAGCCGTCATTGCATTGTTTTTCAATTTGTATTTCGATTTTTATTCAGGCCTTGCTTTACATGTCTGTGTACATTACCTTATACATTATAAAAAGTGCTATGGACATACATTTACTTTTCCTCTACAGTTTTTCAAGACACTGTACTTTAAGAATGTACTACTTAAGTTTGTATTCTATAGAGAAATAATACATAATAAAAATTTAAATATATGTTTTACAAGATTCCCGTCAGACAATGAGTCATATTAGAAAGGCACACCACTATCCCCAACCAATCAGCCCAAATAGAGACCAACTCCTTTCTGTATTCTCAAGGTGTCAGATATTGCAGGTTCATGAAATTGTTTCTGAGACAGATGCAAGGTGTTCCTTGGCATCAGCACTTTGACACCCCAGTCCCAGCAATCTTTTATACTAACAGCACACAGCAAGCTGAAATGATTGCCTCATTTTTGATTGCCAAAGTGAATGGTTAAAGTCAAGGGATTTCATTCCGAGACTTCTTACAACATAGTTTCTGAAATTACACAAACATGGTGCCATAAAATAAGCAGCAAAGAGTTAAAGGTTTGTTGTTGTTGTTGCTTTACTGGATTTAATTGGGGATCTTATAGGACTAAGTTCCCAGAGATTGGCATTTTGTTTCACTTTTCAGTAATTTAATTTAGTTATTAAATTAAGTACTCTTGTTACCTTATTAAATTAGAAATCACCTTTTTTAGCCCAAAAGAACAAATCATTGGCCAATGGACATTATCATAATAGCCGTCGTGAGGTGAGAGTTTTTCCTTTTATACACACTAAAGTTAACATCTTTAGGAATCTAATGTGGTTTGATTTATTCATATCCTGTTTTTTGTTCCTCTTTTATAATGTATGCTAATGGACTTACTGATATTTAAACGTACATAGAGAAATGTGAGTCTCTGCATTATTAATTGCCAAAAGTAATGAAGATAGGTCTCCTGCAGCCAATATGTTGTCGCGGTTAAAATATACAACAAAAGGAAAGAGAAAAAACACTGATAACTAGTCTGTTGTACTGAAAAACTAACCCCAGTGCCATTGCTGAAATGAATCACGTTCTTTGTAACGAGCCATTTTCTGCTCATAGCAGAAGGGTGAGCCGTTGTAGTTCCATAAAATGCAGACTGACAAATTGATTTGCATAAAAGTGTAAATTGTATTTGCTCATCTGAACTGTCGTTTGGTTATTTATATAATTTCTAAAGTTTCTACATTACTGTGAATTAACTGGTTGCTCAAATGTTTTCACTCAAAGGTTGTAGTTTAGGTGAGTTTCACACCAGCTTTTGGTGCTGATGATGATTTTCGTCACGATAACAAAAAAATGGTGACATATTGAAGCAGAATGAAACTACATGTATTTTATTTGCCTATGTTAAGCTACTTGCTTAGCCAGCCAGAAAATGCAGAACTGGACAACCCTGTCCTGACCGCCTGCATGGTGAGTCACAACAGCTGGACTCACTGTTTGAGGAGAAAGCAATGACGTGCACGAATCAAAGTAATCAGTAAGTGTCCTATCAAAGAAAAACTATCAAAAAATAGAGATTGGGAGCCCAACTGATGTGTCAAAAACCTTGTTATCAAGATTCAGCAGTAATGTGAATTGTTCATCTGTTTGATGTGTCTCCCATTGAAACATGTGACAGTTTTCTTCATTGAGACTGACAGAAGCATTGTCCATAGATTGTGATGTGCAGTGACATCCTGAATCACAAGCTCATGTTTGAAGCAAGGAGCCCAACTCACTGTCATTCACTGACAAACACAAAGCACACCGATGATACTGATTAATGATTCCCGAAACCTTTACGGAATTGATCTGCCGCGCAGAGGGAGTTGCCCCCGTCTTAAATTTAAACACGCAGATGTTAGCTGTAATGTTATTCAGCGGATGTCATCTGGGCCTCCCAATGTATTCACTGTCATTGTTCACATATTACCACAGGCATAAAGATTTCACTGAGAACCTTGTGAATCATTAACAATCCAAATGACTGTGGCCCCATTATAAATTTCAATGAGGACCCAACAACAAGAAGTGAGAATACTTTATTAATGACTGCCACAATAACAGCCTGCTCTCGGCTGAAACGGTGACAGGTCCTGTTTGGGAGCAACTTCATTAGTATCTCGTTAACTTCAATGTAATTTCATTATTAACTGACATCAAATTTTCATCTTTAAAATATTAAATTTAGAGTAGAGGGAATGGCAATATTTTCATCTTCATGGGATTTATGTGAAACTAATTTGAATTGTATTCCACTACATGCAAGGCTTAATCTGAGCTGGATCCTGCTGGAACATGATCCAAGAACTCTATTACTTTGACAAGGTGCATTCCGGTAACTGTTTACTTAGATCCGATAACTCTCAGGCTTACTCAGGCTTACTAATAATAAAGTTATGAACAAATTTGACTGCCTTGAATGAATAAAATCTACATATTTACATAAACACTAATTTTAAACATAACAGCCACTTATGAACTTCTTAATATCACATAGGAGCTGCCCCTTCAAGTAAGCATTTATATTTTTACCCTTAAAAAAAATTCTGCTCCTAAAAGTTCAGTCATGGGCAATTTAGTTATTGTTACGTCCACTGATTTCTAGGGGTTCTCTTATTAGAGGACAACCTTTCTCCTCCTTTGCTTGTTTACAGGCCTGCTGTCACACCATTTAGATGGGAAATTTGGTAGGGGTTCTCTGCCATTTTATTTTTAACTAACTTTTCTCCTGTTTTGTGGCCATCCAGGGAGCCTAGGAATTGTAGTTTTAGTTTTGTTAGATAAGAGGTGATTTTTTTTTTCTAGCCAGAAGGGGCATTCTTTTGTTTGTTGTTTTGGCCTTGGAGAACCTGATGTTCATGGCTTCCCATCCTGTCTGTAGCACCCAAAATCCTTACTTTGATTAAATTATTGTAATGCCAAGTTGGTTTGTTTTTGAGTCATTAGCTTTATAGTATTTAGTTTACAATTTTTGTGTTACCCCTTGCACCTCCTAGACTTATTCCAAGGGTTGTAACAATTATAAACACAAAAATAGAACTAAACAGCACAACTAAAGTGCAAATCAGCTTTACAATTTAAGTGGGTCATTAATAAAATTTTGATTATTTATTAAAAAAATAAGAGAAATGTTTGATGGGTAATCATGTGATGTACAAATTACATATCAAAACAAACGCACCAATTTGGCAAAATAACAGCAATCAAAATGTCGAAGACAATTCAATATACTTTCATTTTTAAAACAGTCTTCTCATTTTACATGTAAACAACCAAGGCTTGAAGCACATGAAGGCAGTGGCAATGGAGATACTGAAGCAGGTCCGGGGATTACTTTGCAGTTGGTGTACAGGTTGCAAGTGTTGTTTCCTTTAATACTGTCTCATGGTATGGGAACCTCCTAGCCAGAGACAGGAACAAGTTGTCCCGGGTGGTCAAACAAGGTCGCAAAGTCATTGGTCATAAACAAATGAAACTTACAGACCTGCACAGTCTGGTTCTGGAAAAAATAGGCAATACAGGTTTACAATGACCCAACTCATCCACTGCAACCATTATTCAGGTTGGTACCATCTGGCAGAAGACTGGTGGTTCCTACAGAAACATAGGTGCAAAAAGTAATTTGTTCCCTCTGCTGTGAGTGTACATAACATGGGGCCTATTTAAACACAGCCTCACATGGCAAACCACTGTCTGCTGGGATGTTTTCATATTTTTAATGTATTGTGTATTTTAGAATGTTTTTCTTATTGGGTTAGCAAAACTTTTTTATGTTTTATGACTTTTTTTCCCCCATTTCATGGAATGTTATGTACAGTAAAGTTATACTGATTGATTGATGCTTGACTGAAGCGAAGCATGCTCTATTCACACATGGAGAGCTGTTAGTCAGGCTATTTCTTGTTGCCCTCTAAAATAGTTACTGAATGAAGTGTTTACAAATGTAGGATAATGTAGACTAACAATCTGTTAAAATACACCATAATGCAGGAAATGGTATGTACTTCATTGAAAATTTTCCGGGAGAGGACCCCCAGATACCCCACCCTCCCACCGTTCTGGCATTGTTTGGTTTACAAATTAAGCACTGACTACGCGCTGTGTAAAAATTCAAATGATTCTGAATTTAAGATATACAGTGGGGTGTAAAATACACATGCAAACATATACGTATATAAAAAAAAAGGCAATGAAACAACTGTTTACAAAACGTGCTTGTAAAACTTCATAAAAAAATGCTATTTAAATTAAAAATAAATAAATAATTAAATTTAGTAATTATTACATTTATGCTTTCCAGCTCAGGGACAATGAACATCATAAAGAGGGCAGATATCCATTTTTAAAATAGTTTTTATAATGTTACATTATTATAGTTTGTTCAACTGTAAAAGAGCAACTGGTTTTTTTTTTTAATTGATGTTTAAGCAAGTTTGATATAAATTAAATCCTGCTTAACTGACTTATAAAAACACTGACTGCCTAAGAAGCCTATGAATACTGTTGCTATTTTAATGCCAGCTCCACTGTCAGTATGATTTTTATTATTGTTATTATTGTTATTATTTTTTTATTGTAAAAGCACATTTTTGAAGTGCTAAACAACTCTGACAAGTAACAAAAAGTGTGGATGTCAGTGGATGGTGCAACTGTATGTCTTCCTTATCTTAAACTTACTCTCAGCAAACCGACAACAGATGATACAAGTTAAGGTTGTGCAATAAAAAAATGTATCACAACTGCAATTCAGTCGTGCACCATATCAGTACTACAAAAGATGACAGTAAACTGCACGTTGCATGCCAGAAATATATTTAGAAGTATTGGTCGAAATACAAACGTCATCATAAGAATAAGAAAGGTGAAAGGTAGTGAATTTATTGTAGTTTGTTCAATAATAGCATCAACTTTGCATGATTTTTAATCATATTCTGCAGTCATAATGCAGACTGACTAATTTTAAAGGATATTAAAAGATTCTGACCAGTCAAGTTAATGTGTGGCTGATTGTGTGACAGCTAGCTTCTGCTGACTGTGCTTGCAAATATATACAATTTTCTAAAACAGAACTGGTTTGGACCCCTGCATTTATTTTTTTTTCTATCTGAGTTATTTTAAGATAGCAGTGGTCTACTTACCTTGGCCCATCTCGCACAAGTTGTTGACACATCAGTCCAGTTAGAACTGAACTTGTTTTTCTTCTGAGCTCATTGAAAGAGCTTTCTACAGCAGGTAAGATAATAATTGCTTATACTCTTTCCACAGAACATCACTTTGATGTGGAACTTTAAAATTAGACTTCCCCAGTGATATCAGTGCCAAGATTAGAAGTATTATTAGTATAAAAGTCAACATTTTCTTCTTTCAGCTGGTTCCTCTTCAGTGGTCCCCACAGTCATCTATCCACCTCCATCTCATTCTGTCCTGTCCTCATTCCGCTTTGGCCTTCCTCTTTGTATTTTTCCTGGCAGCTGCATTTCTAGCATCCTTCTACCAATATACCCACAATCCCTTTTCTTGATATGTCCAAACCAGCCTCTCTAACTTCATCTCCCAGTTGTTCAACATGTGCTGTACCTCTGATGATCTCATTCCTAATCTTATCCATCCTTGTCACTCCTAAGAACCTCATCATCTTCATTTCTGCCACTTCCAGTTTTATTTCCTGTCTTTTTGTCCATTTCTCTGTCTCCAGACCAGTCAACAAAGCCAGTCTCACCACTGTCTTGTAAACTTTTCCTTTGACTTTTGCTGCCACCCTTTTGTCTCAAAAGTGGAAACTTTTGAGAGGAGTTGTGTTGGGGGTTGTCCTCCCTAGTGGCTGGTTTGTTCACTCCAATCAACTACTGTAATATGGGTTAATCCAATCAAGTCAAGTCAACTTTATTTCTAGAGCACAGTTAAAACAGATAAACTGACTGTAGCCACCTCAGCATTTTAAAGTTAATCCAACATTCCCCCATTCTGTATCAACAAACATCAAGTTTAGTGCTACTGGATGATTTCTGGTCCCTTCACTAGGCTGGATGTTGTGAGCATGTTTGTTAGCATCCAGGCCTTTTTTTTTTAAATAAATTATTATTTAAGCTTTAAAAGTTCCTTTTATCATATGTTGCATATCTGCTTCTATCTCCCATACCTTTAATCAGCTGTGTGTTTTTAAAAGAGTCACATTGTCCACATTGTGCTTTTAATTCAACAGATTTAATTTAACTTGACTGATTGAATTTAATTGTGAAAATGCATTTAACAAGACAGAATTAACGATTAATGTAGCTGTGATATAACCCACACTTCCTTTAATGTTTAACTTTCTGTTATGCTTTACTGTAATAAATATGGCAGTGCTAGAGCTTAAAGGGATACTTCAGACATTTTTGAATGAAGTTCTGTAGATCGTTTATGAAAAATTAATATCTTACCTGTTATAGAAAGCGTTTTGAACGACCCAAGTTTAGAGAAATAGGGTTTAATGGTGCTGGTCAGGGTTACTAAAAATAGCTCCCTACGCAGTATGTGACATTAACAAGTACCTGGATTTCAGGCGCACAGAACTTTGAGTACATTTCAATTATTGCTTAAGTCGTCGTTTGTGCTATTTAAAAAAAATAGGGATATAGGAAGCATTGTTGTTTCGGGACTTGCAATATTGATGGCTGATTTGCTGACAAATCACATATTCACATTAGGTATTTGGTTCTTGCCATTTCCAAAGCAGTTTCATGCCAACCACTGCAGCCCCCAAACCAGTGTGTCCATCCGCCCATTTTGTTTTACCTGCTTTTTCCTTTTGTGTCAGAAACTAACAGCACTGAACATCTTTTTCAACCGACCCGCCCTAATTTATCTCTTTAGGTGCTTAATTCAACTTCCTGGTCATGCGACTTGACTTAAAATAAAAGCTTATACCATATTTTTCAGACTATAAGACGCACAGAATTTTAAGGTGCATTAAGCGAAACAAAACAGTCAAATAAGTCAATCTTTATTCAACTCATGCACAATAACTACCGGGTACATAAAATCAGTTCGAGGTCAGTAAGCACAACCAGAATTAATACATGACGCGCACCTGATTATAAGGCTCACTGTCGATTTGAGAGAAAATCAAAAGATTTTAAGTGCACCTTATAATCTGAAAAATAAGGTAACCATATGAACTAAAAACATTTTCACTTTTGAAAAATAGAGTAAAAGAACCAATCACTAATGGCTAACATCTGCTAATACCTGCTAACAAGTAAAATAAAAGAAGAGGCTGGCAAAATCATCCTTCATCCTGCCGCTGAGAGCCTGTGCAGTGCACGGTGAATCAATGGCATGCATCAGACATGCGTCGAGCACTGCTCATCCCCTGCATTGTAGCCAGAACTTGAGCTGTGTATTGCTGTATCCTTCATTACATTCCAAGTTAATTTTGGCTCTGAGAACGTCGGCTTTGGTTAAGTTTACATGCACAAAAGTACCGACAGTGGCCATTGTGCATGCAGTCTGCTGCTTTGTTTGTCTGTCATCCAGGATTTTTGGGGATCCCCATAATTCTCATGGCGTCATCCCTGATCAACGCTATTCCAAAGCAAGGTCGTTCAAAAAACTTTCTATAACAAATTGATAGTATTTGTTAATATCCTTCCTACTTAACCAAATATCCAAGTAATTGTGTGGAAAATGTGCATTTAAATATAATAATATGTCTAAAAATGCATTGTCTGGCCTGTTTGTACCAACAGGGTTGAGTTCACGCAGCTGGCTGCAGACTACAAAGCAGTGAACCTGGGTCAGGGCTTCCCCGACTTCTCTCCTCCACAGTTCGTTCAGGATGCTTTCTGTAAAGCCGTGAGCGGAGGACCCTCAATGCACCAGTATACTCGAGCGTTTGTAGGTGACACGCCACAGCACAGATCTTTTGATTTATAAATGTAAAACACTTTAGTTTAGTTTTTTTTTTTTTGTCCGTCCAGGGTCATCCTCGTCTCGTAAAAAGCCTCGCCAAATTTTTCAGCAGGATCGTGGGGCAGGAGATTGACCCGTTCGAAGACATCTTGGTGACAGTTGGAGCATATCAGGCCCTTTTCTGTGCATTTCAGGCTCTGATTGATGATGACGATGAGGCAAGTCAGCTGTGATAGCCGCAAAAAACAAGAGCTATCGAAGGACGTTTGGCTCTTAGCTAAAACTGTGAGCTGACAGTAAAATGATCTTCCAGGTCATAATCGTTGAGCCGTTCTTTGACTGCTACCAGCCGATGGTGCTGATGGCTGGAGGGAATGCGGTGTATGTCCCTCTGAGACCAGTAAGCGGTTCACCATTCTTCTTTTCCAACCTTCTGTTTGATGAGATAAAAAACGTTTTTGCTGGTTTGTTAACAGAAAGAGGGCAGCACCGTCCTGTCGAGTGGCGATTGGGTTCTTTCTGCTGAGGAACTGTCCAGTAAAATCACTCCCCGCACAAAAGCCATCGTCATCAACACTCCCAACAACCCTTTAGGCAAGGTAAGCCCAAAGACTTTGTGCTCACGTTTTGCTCATGAACGTGCTGCACTGTGCGTTGAAGTTTGGGACACAAACGTGCATTTGCAGGTTTACCAGCAGGAGGAGCTCCAGATGATCGCCGACTTGTGTCTTAAACATGATCTGCTGTGCTTCAGCGATGAAGTGTACGAGTGGCTCACCTACGACGGAGCCAAACACGTAAAGATCGGTGAGACACAGCCCAACAGGATGCACCTGTAAACCTGCAGGGGTGGACGCCATTAATAGTTTTGTGTTCTTGGCAGCCAGTCTTCCTGGGATGTGGGAACGGACCGTAACCGTCGGCAGCGCCGGGAAAACCTTTAGCGCTACTGGCTGGAAGGTAAAACACAAACGGACATGTTCCCTCTCTTGTTTATTTATTTGTTTTATGTTTTGTTGTTTTTCAGGTTGGCTGGGCCATAAGTTCTGGACATATCATCAAACACATGAAAATCGTCCATCAGAACTCTGTTTACCACTGTGCAACAGCAGCTCAGGTACAATCAAACACGACTCCCAGTCCCTTCGCCAAACAGTTTCTAGTCACCCCAAAGCTCCAGTGTGCAGGATTTAATGACGATTTGTGGTTTACCTGTAAAGAATGCCTGCTCTGAATGTTGCACACTGGAACTGAAATACATTTGGTTGATAACAACGTTAAAATATTCAGCAAATCAAAATGAAGATCAGACCACCTGTAGTTTCAGGTTCTGATACTTTAAAAAAGAAGTCTAGTTCTTCAGTGAAAATTTAAAGGAGAGGAAAAAAAATCAGCCTGTTAAAGGGATAGTTCAGATCTTTTAATGATTATTTTATCAATCCAGTCAGAATTAAGCGATTTCTCTAAACCCAAGTCGTCAAAAGAGCTATCTACAACATATATTAAATGTAAGAGGGTATACTGTTTTTATTTGTTTTAATTAATAAAATAAAATATAGTCATGTTTAACATAAAAAACTGTTGTATTACTGTATTGTAAAATGTTCACTGTCTTTGAAGAGTTATAACATTTTGTAAATTATTGTAAAAGAGAAATGTTTCATCCATCAGAATCAGAAAACTATGAATGAAATTTAAAATCTAACGTCTTTTAAAAGAATTGGTCCAAAGTTTTATTTTCATTTAGAAATCATTACCTCTATTTAATATGTTTATTTATCTATTGATGTCTGCAGTAAAATAAGTGGTTACATTAGTGTGTGTGTGTTCGTTTTCTGTTGATGGATTACGTAAGAATGTGTGGCAAATATTCATATGTGAAAGCCAAATATTCACTTTTTTATGCTTAATCCAAGAAAATTATTAAAGTTGTGGGATTACAAAATGTAAGTCATGCAAAATGTAAGCGGCTGAAAGAAACATTTTCTGTATTATATTAATTTATGCTTTTTGATTCACACAGGAATGCACCATTAGGTTTGAAAATATTCATTATGTGTTGCTGTTTTCATGATTAAACCTTTTGAAAGTCCTGTAGAGCCCTTTAAGATCATCTCACTCCTCCTTCTGCTCCTCAGGAGGCCGTAGCTGCTGGCTTTGAGAGGGAGTACGAGCTGTTCGGGACTCCAGAGAGCTACTTCCAGCAGCTGCCCGCCAGGCTGCACCACAAGAGACAGAAGCTGGCCTCGTGCCTGCAGAGTGTTGGCCTGCAGCCCATCATGCCTGAGGGAGGATATTTTATGATCACAGACATCTCCTCCGTCAGTATGTGACAGCAAATACTGAGCTGGATGTTTCTGAAGTCCATTGTCATCTTGGTTGGGTTGATTTTTGCTTTAATTTTTCTTATTTATAACAGAAGTGGACCTGAATGATGAGAGCACCAAGGATGAATCGTACGACTTTAGATTTGTCAAATGGCTGGTTAAAGAAAAGGTATAGATGAATTTAATTTGTCAGAAGATAAAGGGTTTTTTTTTTCCCCTCCAATATTAATTATTTTTTTTCTTCCTCCAGGGTTTAGCAACAATCCCAGTCTCAGCTTTCTTTAGTCCGGAGCACAGCAAGGAGTTTGACAAATACATCCGCTTCTGTTTTGTTAAGGTGAAAAAAGAAATAAAGACCCGCTTTGCTCCTCTTTGCTCAATCACAGTGTCTTTTGTTGTCTCCTAACAGGAGGACTCCACCCTGGACGCAGCGGAGGACATTCTGAGAAAATGGAGTCAAAAGAAGTAAAACAAGCCGCCTTTTATTATTTGACCCATCAGACTAATTTCTTCATCCTCCTCAGGAAAATCATCAAGACTATTCAGTGTTTTTGTGTTTGTCCCCAGAATTAGAATATCCTATTATATACTTGAAAGAATTGTATCTTGACGGTAGGAATAATTGCCTCGCCTTAAAATGTGCAGTTTAATAAAGCTTTTAGGAAACTATTCATCTGTGTTTTTTGTTATCATCATCTCATTCTTCTCAAACCTCCTTTTAAAAGCCTTGCTACAGGCTATGTATTAAAAACTATTAAAAGTTTCTTGTGTTTTGTGAATAATGAAAAAAAATATATATATATATATATGTATATATATATATTTGGATTTTGTTTGTCAGTATTACTGGAAGAATTAAAATTTTAATAATATACTTAGTGAGTATAAGTCAAATTGGGTGACTGCCAGATAAAGTCAGTTTGTTCGTTTGAGTATAAACTTAGTGTTTAATTAAGAAAGAAAAAAATATATATATATTTTTTTGCAATTCATCTGCGGAAAGAAAATCAGAAATTGTCAAAAATATAAAGAAGTTGCACTTTTGTGTTTATCTATCTATCTACTGTAGCCATCTATCTTTGAGCTTGAAGTATCCAAAGCATAACATTCAGTAAATGGCACGCTGACGTTTTTTTTTTTTTTTGTAGATTTACTAAAAGCAATTTTACTGGTATGTCTTACAGTTTTTATTGGGTGTTCTGACTTTACATCAATCTCCAGCCAGTTCAAGGGTTTTCCTACAGCTAAAAAATGTTTTCTAAATAAAGCTGGGTTAAAATAGAATTGTACTTTTTGCACAATGTCATAATTTGTTTTGTTTTTTTTTAAATGAGTGTCGCAAATAACATTGAAATAAGTCGGTTGACTTGTTTTGATTATGGTTTAAAAGAGACAATTTTTCATATTAACCATGGCTGTCTTATGTTGATCGACTTTTATTTTGAAGTCGGACTATGAATCCGGAAGTACATAAACCTCGTTTTGTTATGAAGGAGACAGCGCAGTAAAGCTAAACCTGTACTCTCAGGCAGGAGATATTATCTCTATGGTTTTATGACAATATCATAATAATTATGCTTTTGTGATCATTAAAGTGCATTTATTAAGGAAAAGTTAAACGGAGACAGATTTTTGCCTTAATGTCAACAGTCGTCATAAATTCTGTAAAATTGTCTGTTCTTGCTTTATTTTTACTTTTTTTAATTGTCTGTTCGAAATAAATAAACAAAATTACGAGCCGTAATCAATTTTTGGCAGCCTGTAAATCGATCTAGACAGGCAGATTATTTTTATTTATTTATTTGGCATTAAATTAAAGTGCATTTATTAAGGGAGATACACCATTGCTATAACGTTGAGAAAACAAATCAATGTTTTTAGGTGTTAATCTTGTTAAATTTTGAAGAACTGCAACAGCGAGTCCTCCCGTGCGCGCTCCCGCGGCCGCCAATCGATTTTTGGCACGAGACAGGTCCAGCTAACGCTACAGAGCAGAACAGCTGCTGCGCACGCAGTAACTGCACGGAGTCTCCGCACATCCTGCAGGAGGTGGGACGCAAATGAACGAGCTGGTGAGGAGCCTGCCCTCCCCGACTCTTCCCGGGCTGCACCTGCAGTGTCTGGACACCCACAGGGGCTGGCTCTTCAAATGGACCAACTACCTGAAAGGCTACCAGCGGCGCTGGTTCGTCCTCAGCAACGGCCTGCTGTCCTACTACAGGTACCGGTAGCAAACGGGCCGAGCGACCGTCAGGGCTCCACACAACACACACCTCACAGTTTGAAAGAAAGTTCAAGACGTGGGTCTTGTTTTTTGTTTGTTAAGTGAGTTCCGAACAGGGGCGGTCCTAAAATCAAACTTGCAGGGGGGACCACTGTCCCTAAAGGAGGCAAAAAAAAAAAAAAAAAGTTCCACCTCACTAGTTTTTGGAAAAATACATCTAATTGGTTAGTATCAATTTTTTTTTCTGGTAAAGTGTGATGAGTTACTTTGTGTAGTATTTATTTTATGAATTATTCTGTTTAAAAAAATGTTGAGTTGATTGTTAAAGAAGGGGCAGACAAAATAAGATTTTATCTTCTTCTGCTTCCTTTCATTTCACATACTGTACATATATATTTTTTTTCTTTTATCATGATGTGTTGTAAATAGTATTCTGTGTTCTTTTAACTTGAAATGAACAAAGTACAAACAAACAAACTAGTTCTCAAACTGTGAGGTGGTGCCTTTCATACCAGAGTTTTAAACCATTTTATGTTGAAAAGAGTTTACCTGGTTTTGGTCCAAACTTGCGAATGAAATTGTGAAATGTGCAAGTAGTCCCTCGCTACTTCACCGTTCGACTTTCGCGTTCTTGCTCTTTCGTGGTTTTTCAACGATTGTCAACTTTAATATTACGTACTCACGTGATTGGGATGGTACGAGAAAAAAGTTAATTAAAAAATACCTGGGATAGGCTATGCCGTTTTGTAGTTTTCTTTCAATAAGCCTAGAGCTGTCTTTTCTAACCCGAGCCCTAAGCCCGGCGCCACCCAACCTGAATTCAGGGTGGGCCGGGCCATGATAATGTGCTGGATGGGCGGAACAGGTCGGTGTCAGGCTTTTAATTGGGTCAGGGTCAGCCGCGATCCAGTTATATGATAACATGGCCTATCATGCATCCACCAGCCGCACGCGGCCATTTCAACACAAGCTGATTGACTTTGAAAGAGATAAACCGTTCCGCTAATCTTCAGATGGAACTGTACTGCCAGGAAGCGATCCATCGCCCAAATGGACGTTCATTCAGCCGCTGCACACGGCTCTTTTGTGGCCATGAAATACAAACACCTCTCAGCTCCAAATCTTCTGCCTCGTTTATTCATCTGCGTGTCCCCGACCGTTAATAACTAATTAAAAATGTCGGGGCGGGGGGGGTTCCGGGTTCGGACCTGTAATTACTGTTAATTTGTCGGGTCAGGTGGGGTTTGGAATGCGGCCTGGGGCCGGGTCGGATCAGATTTTTTGGGCCCAAGTGCAACTCTAGCCTATGCTGTGAGGCCAGTCAAAAAAAAAAACTACACTACCCAGAAGCCAACACTGCTTCTGGCCGCTGCTTTCTGCCGAAAAGGACAGAAACTTTTGCAATGCAAATCTATGCTATCTATTGAACTCACAGAACTGGCAGGAAAGTCGTAAGTAATCCTGAAGCTCAATATCCACACGCACATCAACCTGGATGGGTTGGTGGGCTTTGTCACTGCAGGATAGGTCTGCAGAATCGGAACCGAGCTGCTGTTATGCAGAGCTGGTGATTAAAATTTTGCTGTACTGTACAGTACATATACGTATGTTGTTAAAATTACATAGGTTTAAGAGTTTATAACATTGTAAGAGCATGGGAAGGGTTTATAAAGCCTTAAGTACATAAGTACTAAAATAAATGGCAAATTCCTACTTCGCAGTTTTTCACCTATCGCGGGGGGTGGGGGGTAGAACGTAAGCCCCATGATAATCTAGGGACTTCTGCAAGATCATGAGATGTATTAGCAGCAGTCCAAGAAAGTATTGAGGGTGACTCTCAGCTACCACCACATCAAATTATATATGCACACTGGAAATCGAGCTGTTGCCATCTTTTTGTGTTGGCTAAGCTCGATTAGTGTCGGTGGCCATCTTGAATTGGGTTGACTCCAAAGGGTATTGAGTTGTAGATGTACATCCAAAGTGTATGTTAGAAGTTTCATGAAAATATGTCGTGACTGGTTCATGAGATATGTTGCTGATGATACAAACAAGCACACATGTGCAAAACACACAGATACAAGCAAAATCGTTATCACCCTTTAAGCCTAGATAAGGATACAAACACCCGTGTAGCTAGGTAGGTAGGTGAGCAGATGGGTGGACGGACAGACAAACAGACACCAGATACCAGTAGATACCGGTAGATACCGGTAGATAGATACCAGTGGATAGATAGATACCGGTAGACACCGGTGGATAGATAGTTACCGGTGGATAGATAGATACAGATGGATGGATAGATACCAGTGGATAGATAGATACCGGTAGATACCGGTGGATAGATAGATACCAGTGGATAGATGGATACCAGTGGAAAGATAGATACCGATAGATACCGGTGGATAGATAGATACCGGTGGATAGATAGATACCGGTGGATAGATAGATACCAGTGGATAGATAGATACCGGTGGATAGATAGATACCAGTGGATAGATAGATACCGGTAAATAGATACCAGTGTATAGATAGATACCAGTGGATAGATAGATACCGGTGGATAGAGAGAGATAAGAATTGTCTGAATGGGTCAATTTACACAAGGAACCCATTCAAATGTATTTACTGGCAAATACTGGGCAAAAATAGCAAAATTCCATATATAGGTTTAACTCTTCTTTTTTAGGGATGTCGATGTCAAGTTTAAGGGTGCTTGAGCATTAACCCAGTTCATGCTGTTGTCCCTCAGGACTCAGACAGAGATGGCGCACACTTGCCGGGGTACCATTCCCTTGGCGACAGCTCACATCGAGGTGGGTGACACGTGTCACTTCGTGTTGACCAGTGGAGGCCGGAGCTACAACCTGAAGGCCACCTCGGAGGGAGAGTGTCAGAGATGGGTGTCGGCCCTGCAGCACGCCAACGCCACCCTCTTGATGCATCACTCAGGTGTGATCTGAGTTAATATTTCTCAAGCAAACTGGGACTTTTTATAGACTAGATTATTAATTAATTTAAATCAATAGGTCATTTCTATCGTGAGTAATTTGTTGTTTCTTCTTTAGAAGGGGACAGGCTAACCTGGAAAATTTGCTTCAAAAGAACAGCATGGTTCTTCTGAGAAAGCCTGTAGTCAAACTAATTTTAGCTGCTGTAACCTGAATGCAGGCTGAGCCATTTCCCTAAAAGCATCGTGTTTTTTTTTTTGTTTGTTTGTTTTTTTGGGTTGTCATTTTAGGTGTAATGCAACAAGAAAACACCAGAGGGCAGTGTTGTGCAGCGTCTTCTCATGTGTTCACTGTGTTCTGGAAAATATTCTTCAACGACAAAAAGGAGAAAAATGTGACTAAATCATATAATATATAAAATGGGTAAAATTATATAGATACCCTGAATTTCTAAACACGTATGCTTGTTCAGTCTTGCACCACTTATGAACGCAGACACACATGCATCCTCTTCTCGGTCCTCCCTCCCTGTACCCTTCAGCATGATGGCAGCGAAGCTGAATGAGATGACCTTCCTCTCCTGACTCCTCCTCTCCCTTTGGTAGCAGGAGGGGTTTTAAAAAAAGGGACAGAGAGAGAAAGAAGCGGAGCATTGTTTGTGGGTTTCATTGAAAATATTTTTCCACTACATGGAGAACAGGCAGGTACGAGTGCAGGCTTTTCACTGAGTGTCACCTTGTAAGTAAGCTGTTTTTATCGTTACTTGGATGCTTTATGTTTAATTGATTCCTTGCATCGTTCTACGTGATGGATTTTGTCCTGAAACGTGTTTCAGAGTTCAGCCAGTTTTTACTACGTGGTGAAAACATTCATTTTTAATGCTAACAAAATGACATTTGTTCTCAAACTCATTTCAAATCAGAACAGTAGGACTACATTTACAATTGATTTAAATTATATTACCTTCGATATGATTATGTACATAAAGATGTGGTTGTAAACACACTTTAAAAAAGCCGTGCGTACGCGAGAAGCAGATGTGTGTTTTGTGTCATTCTGATCACCTTGAGGATTATAAGCTGTATCTACCAGCAGGCTTCGCCACAGTATCTATTACAGCTTAAATTGTGAGCCCATTTAGGGATTTTTACACAGCCTGACACCCACTTGGAGTTCTTTTTGTCCATTATTCCTATCATAAGTTTGTAATTTGCAAAAGGATGCCTTGGATTTCATTCAAACAGCTGTGAAAAGCGTGGATGCACATGTTAGGTGAGCAGTGATGTGAATCCTTTTGCGTTTTGGTGAAGTGATCACAGATGACGTTGCACGTGCAGTTATGGCCTTCATTCCAGGGCAAATTAATTACCTGTAAGTGGATGAAAACGACAGTAATTAACTGGAGTTTGAAATGGCAGGACACCGAGTTTATTAGATCTTCCACCATATGAGCACACACAGTACGAGTTTCGTATTCATGCATACAGCATTTATAATTGGTTGTTTTGTAGCTGTAATATTTTTAATTCCAGCATAAATACGCAACACTGTTGGAATGAATAAATCAGCTGTTTGTATGGAGGTAAAAGGCTTTAAAATCTCTGTTCGAGCTGCAGGAATTCACACTGCTGCCCCTCTTCTGGTTTTCAACTCTGACTCTCTCTTCCCACACTAATGACGCTCCCTTTATCACCTGTGGGTGTCATTTTTTTGTAATTTAACAATGAGTCATCGTTGGGGCTCAGACTTTCCAGTATACTGTGCAAAAGAGAAAGAACTCGTTGCTGCACACCTTTATATGTCTTTTACTTGCGCTCGCAGCACAGTCTCAGCGTGAGTTTGACAGTTTGTGGCTTTGCATGTCCATCAAAACATGTTGGACGGCAGATGGCTGCAGAACAAGACGTCTTCACACCTTGAGCAGCTGAAATCTGCTGGACATCAGACATGGAGTCATCACAGATGCCTGAAGGATTTTTCAACCCTCTCATTTTTAATCTTCTCCAGAGACTTCTAATCCAGTTTTCCCTGATTGTCGTTGTACTTATTTATTTATTCTACTCTTTAATAGGCTGTGGTAGTTTTTCTGCATGCTTTGCCACTCACATTACTACCCAGATGACCCAGATACAGATGGCATAATTTTGAGTTCTGAGACTTAATACACCAATCCTTTAGAAGAGATTGTTTTGACCTAGAAAAGTTTCATTACATTGGATGGAGTTGCATGCATTTTGGAGCTGGATTATTTTTGATTTATATAATCGTATAAAACCGGAAGATTTTATTTTCCCCAATGTCTTTCTTTAATATCTTTTTTTATGGATAAACATGCAAATATATTTTTAAGAAATATTACTCCATACAAACACTGTTTTATTCTCCTAAATACCATATTTTTTTATTTTAACCCACATTCTGAAAGAGTTGCGTAAAGGATAAATAAATGCATATTGCAATGGCTTGCAAATCTCATAAATTTATATTTTATTCATAAGGGAAAACAGTAAGCATATAAAATGTTTTATATATAAATATATATATATATAATATATATAATATATATATAATATATATATATTATATATATATATTGGGAGTGGTGGCGCAGAGGTTAAGAAGGTGAGCTTGTGATCGGAAGATCGCCGGTTCAAGCCCCGGTACCGACAAC
>JARVGS010000672.1:20152082-20162747 GCA_031762315.1 Hypsolebias antenori
TTATTTACTTTTACTTAAGTAAAAACATTAATATGGTACTTCTACTTTTACTAGAGTATATTTTTGTCTGTTTATTTATACTTTTACTTAAGTACAGTGTTTGAGTACTTTCTCCACCACTGGTCAGCTGAGTCTGAATTTAGGCGCTGACACGAGAGCAAACAATAGATAATCCGACATTAATCATTTCTTATAAATGTTTAATTAAAGGCTTCCTAATAACTCATCACTTATGTTCAATCCTAATGGCCATATCATGCTGTTGCTTCTTTTTACCTTTATTAATTGTTTTTAATTTTAAGATTAAATAGACAGTAAATATTTTATCTTCCTTTGTCTAAGACCCTTGATTTTAACAGTCATTTATAAAACAAATTTCATGATACAGTACAGTATTTCAATTTTATCACATCTTTAAATGATGCATTACAGTGTCATAAAAATAACTCCACATCTGCTTCTAAAATATAAAGTTATGAACATAATTTTGCACTTTAATTGGCTGTTCTTTTTCATTTAATAAAAAGTTACAACAAATTATATGTGTCAAAATGGATTGCTTTTAGGTTCTTTTTTTAACACTGTAAAACTCCGGTTGAATATTACTTTGTGTGGGAAAAACTGACAGCATTTGATCATCTCTGGCTGCACAAGTGCATCCTGGCTCCAAATGACAAAGACGCAGGACGCCACATGCTGTGAAGCTGAACTTGATCATAGATCATGGTTCTTCTTGGAATGTAATGAGCAGCACTTATTCACTGTTTCCACATCATGTAATAAAATGTATAAAATACAAAACAAAATAAAAATAACGCGCACAGAGGCGGATCCGACGGTTTTCGCTGCGATTCTCATAGATTTCTCTTTTAAACGAGTCCACATAATCTGTCACGGCTATAACTTTCATTTTAATCGACAGCTCCTAGTAATAAATAAATAAATATAAATCCTGAAATAAGCAACAAATAAACCTGGCCTTGTGTGGGGGTTTTCTTACAGTTTCGTGTTTTTATTTTTTTTTTTAATTGCCAGGCAATTTTTTTAATGCAACTTTTGTCACATTCACTATAGTTTTTAATACCAAGAAATCAATGAGTAGAACTGTGAAGACGGGTTGTTTGCACAGCAATGCATTCTGAAAAACAAAAGTTTTTACCACTCACACTTTTTTATAATCATAAAATTTACAAGCATAAGTTATAATCATTTATAAACTGTGCACAGTTACTCTTATGATTATAAATTTGCACGTCTTCGTTCACAATCCAATACTTGAATTTCTCTGGGACATTAATCATTTTGGTGTTGATATTTCTTTTGAAAGAAGTCACTGCCATTTCCCCCGTCGCAAGAATTTAAAATAAACTAAATTAATCTAAAAACATTACGTCTGGCCCTCTGGACATTCAAAAAAGCAAAGCAAAACAAACAAACAAAAAAATTGTAGAAAACATTTCTTCTTTCCTCCGAAAGACTCTGAGGTGCTGTATTCAGCTCAGTCTTATAAATAGCACCTTCTCATTGTGGATCAACCAGTTTGCTGCTGACAGCCAAAACCAGCTGCTCACATGATCAAGGACAATCAACCAGATTTTTCTACCTGGATTATTGAGCATGCATCCGGAAACAAAATTAATCTGCAAATCTGAATGACATATACGCAAGTGATGTTCTACAGTATCTTACTGTTCCTATCAGCTAAGGAGATGATTGTGAATGTAATAATACTGGTGTTATACAATATTAAGCAAGTTAATTACAGGTTTTTATTTATTTATAGTACATATATGTTAATAATTTGCTTACAGTTCAGATCTAGTTCACAGTAATTAGGGCAGATTCAAACTCCATGAGGGGAAACACAGCTTTCAGGTTGAAATTTATTGCTCTGAAGATGACAACCAGCTCTGCCTTCAGGCTTCCTTGTTATTTCCTTCTCTTTTTTTTTTTTTTGTGATTTGACTAATGAATTCAAAACAATTGCCCTTTAAATAAACCGCGCACCGACACTGCGTCCGATTCTCCGGCTGACAGCGGCGTCCCGTCAGCGTCATGGCGGGGACCGACTGACGGAGATTTAAGGATGCTGCTCCGGGAACAAGGTAAAAACAGCGGAGCTTCTCACTCTGGTAAAATGTCGCAAGCCGGTACCGTACGATGACGTAAGGCAGGAGGTTCGGACGAGCCTGCTCGGCTGCCTCGGGTATCGTTAGCTAACGTAACCGGAGAGCTAGCTTAGCTACAGGCGCATCAGCCGGTGAAGTTGCTATTTAAAGCTAAATGGAGGGTAGACGTGTGGTTTTTGTGTGCTACACCGCCGTCTGAGACGATCAGTTTCAAATTCACTTTAATGAATGAAGTTGTCCTTTAAAAAGAGTTCAATAACGGGCAGGTTAAGGTGTTTAATTTAAATCAAGCTTACAGTCCCCGCTGCTGTTTTTGATGCATCACGCTGTTTCGTCACTGGGTTTGCTCCATTTATCGCCGGCGCATGCACCGGAAACCCCGCTCACATCCACTTAAAGATAATGACCCAAAACAAGACGTTAATGACAAAAAACATCTACATATGTATATATAATTGGTCTAACACACTGTTTGGTCTAATAATGAACATTCTTACGTCTGAAAACGGGATTTTCCTTAAGAGAAATGTATCCGCTCCTGGTCACTTTTGACCTATCCATGCACCGGCGGGAAGAAAAGGAGCGAAGAGATGACTAACCAATCCGCGAGAGAAGGGACGCCCTGTACTCCAGCCTCTTTCCTTTCATCCCGCAGAAGCAAATGTCATTTTCCATGCACAGAGTGAGTTACACAACCAGGCTGGCATGCTAAACAGGAAAAACACGTGCTGGGAGGCGGTGCCACAGAATGCATCTGAACCAGGCAACAAAACCCGGTTAAACAAGCAGCTGTTAGCAGTTTGTTTCATGGATCTAAACTTTCTGTTTGAGAGTTTGCAAAGTTTGGAGATGAGAGGAACGGACTCAACATGTGTTTGCCCCACAGAGAGGACAATGCTGCAAACATGACCAGTGCTGATGGCTTCTCCAAATGCGAGCGTCAACAGAGAGGCAGCAGCCGGAGGAGGCCACCTGCAGAGATGCTCCATCTGCTCTCAGCTGTCATTGTCTGGCTGGTGACCGGCACCACCATCTCCAGCCTCAACAAATGGATATTCGCAGTGTACAACTTCAGGTACCCTCTGCTGCTGTCAGCGCTGCACATGCTCACAGCCATCGTGGTGGACTATGGGCTGATCAAACTGAGGGTGATCCGCCACAGAGCGGCATCGCAGCAGGACTTGACCCCCAGTGCAAAATGTAAGGTGTTCCTGCTGAGTCTGACTTTTTGTGCTAGTATCGCCTTTGGGAACGTGGGTCTGAACTATGTCCAACTGTCATTTGCGCAAATGATCTACACCACCACCCCGCTCTTCACCCTGGCCATCTCCACTCTGATCCTGGGCAAGCAGCACCACATCCTCAAATACACGGCCATGATGCCCATCTGCCTGGGGGCGTCCTTCAGCATCATGGGAGAGGTCCAGTTCGATCAGACCGGCTGCTTCTTTGTGTTTGCGGCGACCATGCTGAGGGGCGTCAAGTCCATCCAGCAGAGTGAGTACCAGTGCATTTATTTAATCAAAAAGTGTTTTAAAGTTTTCCTCCAGAGACAATAAACGGCTTGTGGTCCTGGAAGATTTTACAAGTCTGTGATTCACTCCACAGTCTAGACGTTCACCCTCTCATTAAGGAGGAAAAAGTACAGCAGAGACTTTTCTGGTTGCTTAGGGATCAAAACAAAAACACGTCTGAGTGAGCGTCTGAGCTCACGAGTCCGTTTATGTCCAGTCCTGACGGCAAGAAACGTTCGGACTTCAAAACATCTGAGTCATGTTTCTGATAAAGCCACTTTCTTTTCTTTTTTTTTTTATCATCTGTTTTTGTGTTTTGGAAATGCTGCTTAAACTACATTTAAGAAAATTCCTAAAAGTTGATAAACTGTCGGGAAACAGTACAGGGTTGACTACGAGAAGACGCTTCAACTAAAAAGCTTGAACTGAAGAGAAGCACTATGTTCTCAGTAACCATTTATTTTAGATTAAATGTAGCAAAGCTGTTGAAATTGTCCTTTTTTTAAATAAAAGAACAGATTACCTAACTTTTGAACTAATTACTCAGAACACACAATTTGTTTTTTACACACTAAATGAGTGTTTGTACACATAGTGCACTGCTATACCTTTACTCTCTATAACTTGGTATTTGCCAAGAAGAAAAAAAAATGTAATGCAGAAGAAAATATTCATTTTGCTGACAAGAATGTAATGTTACATACATGGTTCCAGGCTTACAAAGGGACAAAACACTTTTTTCTTTTTTTTTTCATCGCAAGGTTAAACAAGTTTTCTGGGAAGAACACTTAAGCCCAGCTGTCACATTTAGATCAGACTGTGTAAATGAGCTGTAGCAAACATGACTAAAACTTTACGTCTCGTGTTTCAAGAAGCTATTTTCATCCTCCCGCTTGTTGACGTTTCCACTTTTTTTTTTTTTTTCTGACTCACTTTGGCCATGAAAGTCTTTTTTGTTCAAAGCTAAATCTTTCAGCAAACGGACATGTAAAAATAAATATTTACCAAAAAATGCAGATAGTTCCTGCCAAATATGACTTTAGAAGTGCATTTTTACTTTATTGACGCCCAGGAGGACACTGGTGTCACAAAGAGTTTTGTCCAGGCACGTCAGGAACCTGCTGCCACTGTTTGAATGACAGATGCTCTGAATCTTTCTGTTGTTTGGCTCTAAAAACATAGTGACCAGCAACAATTGCACATTAACATAACACGTGTGTAACAGAATACAGGTAGTTCTCGACTTACGCCGGAGATCCGTTCTCACGCGGCGTCGTAAACCGAATTTGACACAAGTCGGAACGTACGTAAATACATATGACGTACCTGTACCTCCGCCGCTGCACCGCGTAACTTTCGACGTAAGTCCATGGTGATGGCCTTTCTTTTCCTCAATGAACTGCCATCAGAAGAGTCCTTGCATTTTGGGAGCCATAATGAATGGTTAATGAAGGGCTAATGGCCTACAAGGTATGCTAGCGACACCGTCATCCTCCGTACCTACTGTATTCCTCTGCGCTGCACTGCGTAACTGTATTCTTCCACCGCTGCGCCACCGCGTTACGACGTTTAACGTCGTAAAACCGACGTAAAAACCGACGTAACCGCGTAACTTGAATAAGGGAGATGTGTTCGTAACCTCTAAACGTCGTAAGACGAGCCCGTCATAACTCGAGGACTACCTGTACTTAAAATGGAAAATGCAGCTGCATTTTATGGTTCGAAATGCAGCCCTTTATCCAGAAATTTGGTATTTGCTTTCAATACGTAAATATTTGACAACTCCTGGAGTAAATCAAAAAAAATAAAGCAAGTACCTGTATTTTCTGCCATACACGTCGCACCGCCCTATAAGTCGCATCGGTCCAAATATGTCTAAAGTGGAAAAATCCATAAATACATCGCTTCGCCATATACGTCACATCTATTATGCATCACCGTCGATAACCCGTAAATGTTGGCCGGTGTTGTGCCAAAAATCGATTGGCTGCAAATTAGCAGTGCGGTAGCATGCACGGGAGAACTTTAACAAGAGTTTAACAAGATTAACACTTAAAAACAATTATTTGTTTGCTCGAAACTATAGCGGCACAGCGAAATGAAGCTGATTTCATGGTTTCTCCAGGCAGACCAAGGTGGCAGGCTTTGGCAATCCGATTGTGTCATTAATGGCCAATTTTACCTATTACATGATACAACGGCATGCCATACTCCTCAACTGCCATCTAGCGGCTGAAAATGGTATTGTTCATTATTTCAGAATGAATGAAAACTGACATCTCAGCCAAAAAATTAGTTTATAAATATGGGGGGGATCCATAAATTTGTCTCTTCGGCATATACGTCTCAGAGCATGCAAATTATGCAAAAAATCTATGACTTATAGGGTGAAAAATACGGTAAACAATATGACATATATCTTGTATCTGTTTTCTTCAGGCATTTTACTTCAGGAGGAGAAGATCAACTCTGTGTTCCTGCTCTACTTGATGTCCATTCCCAGTTTCCTCATCTTGATGGTGGCTGCTCTGGCCTTAGAAAACTGGGCCTTGCTGGAGTCCCCGCTTCATTACGACCGTCACCTGTGGGTCTTCATCCTGCTCAGCTGCCTGGGCTCGGTCATGTACAACTTGGCCAGCTGCTGCGTCATCACGCTCACCTCGGCCGTCACTCTGCATATTCTTGGTAACCTGAACGTGGTGGGGAACCTGCTGCTGTCTCAGCTGCTTTTTGGCAGCGAGCTGTCCGCCCTCAGCTGTGCAGGCGTGGTGCTAACGCTGTCGGGCATGCTTATTTATCAGAACTCAGAGTTCATCAGCAGCTACCTGGATGCACGGAGGGCTAAACCTAAGGGGTTTGAACATTTGGAGTTTCACAGTGCCAATGGAGAGGGTTTGGTTGAAGCAACAAAGTGTGAAAAAACACATCAGCAGACATTTGACAAGAAGCAGGAAGACAAACTGGATTAAAGTGGAATTATGAAGAATAGATTAAACTAATAAACGTGCTGGACACTTGAATTTCTTTTTGGCCTCTGTGTCAACAATCAAGAGTAAACCTTACTCTACTGATGGAACGAGGATTAATTTTCCTCCCTGTTTTGATGGGTTATTCTTCTGAGCAACGAAAAGGCATCTTTTCTATCTAGTGTGCACAAAGAAACGACTCCTTGTGTTTCATGTAAACCGTTAATAGAGTTTCCGGTCTGCCCGACAGCAGAATATGCACGCATGAGCACATGAACTGTGATACCCGTCAGGTATTCACTCGCACTGTGAAAGCTCTGAGCTGCGTTCAGGGGAGCTTCTGCGGCAACGTTAAAGCGATTGTTCAGATCTTTAAGTGAGTTCCATGGAAGGGCTATGAACTGTTAACATCTTACCTGTCATAGATAACTTTTTCACTCAAGTTTGAATAAATTTAAGTTTAATTCTGATCAGACTGACGAATGGCTAGTCCAAGCAGGGCTTAAACCAAAGTGGACTGCTGCCATCTTAAACCCGAATCTCAAAATATTATAGCGGTTTATGCAAATGCAATTCTTCAAACATTTTTACAGCGCTATTAATTTTGTATTGCACAGCTATTTAGGATCACATGATTATTTTCAAGCACAAATAATAGCAGGAGCCACCTGTAGCACTCACAGTGCAGGCTAGGACCCATACAGCAGGAATATCCTAATATTTCTGTAATGCTAAAATGTTGGCAAGGTAATGATTTATAATAATACAGTAATAAAAAAAAGAGTTTTCATGATTCACTGTTTTAGAAAGACACTGGTTTGTTACTTGTATCAGTTTCTAAGTCACTGTTAGGTAAATTTTCTGTACGTTTACATTAACATGTATAGCATAAATATAGGTTATCTGCTGCAGTAAGACCTCTTGTGTTTATGGATTGGCTCTGAGTTGTTGGCTACAGCTTGGTTTGCACTCTGATTTGTTTTTTTCTTCAGAACTGCTGTGTTTTCTTGTGATGCTGTTTCAAGTGGGGTAATTAAGTTTGACATGGAGCCAGCTACGTACCTTATTCCTGTTGAACGACAACATAAAGCTTTCATTCAATCCACCATTTTTTTCCCTCCGCCATCACTGTAGTCGACTACGAAACTGTAACGTTCCAAAACGGTTCTTCTTGCTCGTTTGTTGTGGTTTCGCTTTGTGTGCCTAACTAAAAACGCCCATACTGAAAGGTTTTGGGATGAATACTTTTTTGGTTAACATGGGAATGGTGCTTGTTCTTAAACTTTCCACAGAACCTCACTCCACAAGATCTGAACTATCCCTTTAGGTTTAGTGGGGGCTTGGAGAGCACTTTACCCTGAATTTGAATGGGCGTAATTTGTATTAAGAAGGTATATTTATGATACTGTTTCCGAATGTCCCGTCATGGTGGGGGACTGGTTCTATGGCAGCTTTTTTTTTTTTTTTTTTTTTTTTTTTTAAGTGTAAAGCACAAAAACTGATGTTGTTGGACTAAAACTTTGATTTTACACTAAAATTACAACAGACAACGTGAACATTTCTGTGCAATGTGTTCACGTCTACTGAAGCACATTTTTAATAAAAGCCCAAAGCTGAACGTTTTACTGTGGTTTCCCACTGAAGGCCCAGATTTTTTTGTTTTTAATGCCGACCTGAAAAGACAATGCCTCTATGGATTTAGTCCAATTAACTTCCATATCTTCCAAAAGGACACTTTTTTTTATTGCAGTGTAGCTTAATAATTAGTGTCAAGTTCTCCAAGGAGTGTCATTTTAGGCCTTTTTCCCTCAGTGGAGGACATAAAGAAGGTTGAGGCGTCTTTTTTTCCCCTTTTGTGCCAATGTCCTTTTTTAAAAGTTGCAGAATGACATACTACTTTTTTCCTTTTTTTTTAACAAACCATGTACAACCCCCCATTTGTTCTCATAACAAATATTATTTGCTGTGTTTTGTTACACTGACACTACAAAATGCCACTGTAAAACTTTTTATTTTATTTTATTTTTGTATATTCTGGTTTTGTTTGTTTGTGATGCTTGTTGGATGTAAATAGTTATTTTCTAATATTTATTTTCTTGCCATGTATGGCTGGTTTTAAACCGATGTCATTCAAGAATGAAACATTCGCCTCATGCCTTATTTGGACTTCCTGTAGATGAGAAAAGAGTGAATTATTGGTCTGGGAAAAGAAATAAAAAAATAAAAGCTCTTCACTTATTTAGAGCTTTTTTTTTAATTTACAAGAGTTTTCACTGTTAAACCTCTTTTTAAATGTTTTGACAACTCCAGTTTAAAAAAAATGGATAAAACTAAACAAAGAAAGCAGGAAAAGAAAAAGTTATTTGATGGCTAATAAAAGAAGACATGGTGAAAATACATTTTGGAAAACACACTCAAGGAATGAATTATTAAAAGACACATGATAAGGTTAGAAACAGGAATTTGATCATAATATCTCAAAGATCAATATTTTTGCAAAAAGTTGTAAGAATAATGCTTTTCAATTAAAATTGGTGCTGATTTAGTAAAAATAAGGGTTAATGATTCTGAGCAAAATAAAAATCAGTACAGAAATCCAGGACATGTAGAAGCACAACATTAAAATCAAATATATAAAAAAAAATCACTGCACATGACCAGGAATGGTTTTTAACATATTTAACTAAAGAGTTTATGCACGTTTATCCATGCAAACTAAGAAAAAATATGCTTTTTAAACAGTTCACAGCTCAGAATCCAGTATTAACAAAAATGTTGCGTCCTATGATACACAGTGTGCAAATCTTACACTGCTCATTATCATCTAAATGACCAGTCAGGGCAGAGATATATGAACAATGAGGGACGTGTGCATATACTGAATAACTTAAATGTATTAAACAAGAATACATAAATTTAGTTTGCAAAGCTACAGCAAAGTTGGTACCCCAAATTTCCAAAAATCTTTATTAAAAACTGATGCAACACATTGACGAGCATGCATCCACAGTTTTGAAACATACGGTTTCCATGAAGATCTTGAATTCTTAACATTTTTCTGAAGCTGGATTGTTTATTTCTAATGTAAATGCTTCTGAGCAGCATATTGTGATGTCAGATGTCATTGTAGTAAATGACAGGTGTAAGAAAATGTAAAATATTTGGCTGAACTGCTTTTAGCTGCATCGTTTTTAACACCCTGATGTCACGGGATCAGCTTTGTGACTTAATGAGTCACTTGAAAATCAAACACCATATTTTCTGGCGTATCAGTTGCTCCAGAAAAGTTGCATATGTCAAAAAAAAGCATTATGAAAAGGCAAAAAAATGTATGTAAGTTTGGCGTTTAAGTCACATTTATTATGCATCACTGCTGACATGTCGTGTTTATTATGTTTTTATTTAATGGTCAAAACAGCTTTATTTCACCTGGGCAGCACAGTGCCATCCATATCCATCCATTGTGACCAGAGCCACTAGCTCTCCAGCGTTCCTCCGCCAGCACCAGCTGAGTGAAGCGAGTGAGCACAGGAGGACTCGCTGTTGCAGTTCTTAGAAATTTAAGGCATCAGTCAAAAAAAGCGTTACGAATACGGAAAAAAAAAAAGTTTATAAGTTGCTTCGACATATAAATCGCAGGACTGACAAATAAATGCAATAAAACTGCGACTTATATGCCAGGAAATACGGTAGTCTGTTTTGTGTGCTTTGTAACAGACATGGTTCAGTCAGTGTGCGGGGAACACAGTAACCATCTTTTACACATTTATGATCTGAAAACAGTTCTGAGTGTTTACCACTAGGTGAAGCCACTGATCTATTTTTTTAGACTTTGAGCTCCATCTCTACTTTTAATTTCTAACCAAAATAATAATAATAATAATAATAATAAAATAAACTGCTGAAGTTAAATGTATTGTGTTGATATTTCCCTGCAGATGTGCAGGTTGGACTTATCTCCAAGTATGTGCTCTGCAGCGGTGGAGAAAGTACTCAAACACTGTACTTAAGTAAAAGTACAAATAAACAGACAAAAATGTACTCTAGTAAAAGTAG
>JARVGS010000672.1:20228222-20243029 GCA_031762315.1 Hypsolebias antenori
CATTTTTCTTAAAGAGACACGCTGCTCGCTCCCTCACTATCCATCCTTCGGTTCAAACAGTCTTATACTGCCATCAGTGGTCAAAAAAGTACTAGACTCAAACAAATTGACACGTTTCTTCTCAAAATTGACAATAATTACTAATTATTGTCAATTTTCAAACAATATTATCGTTTTTCGCAATAATTTCTGAGACAATCACCCAGCAAAATTTATCTTGACAGGCCTATTTGGACCGTCACCTTTCTGACAGTAATTTTTAGCTGCTTTTCTTCAATTCTCCCATTCTGATTTAAAAAAAATAATAAAAAATAAACTTTTTGGGGTAAATAAAGTGCCTTGTTTTCTTTTTAAGTCTCCCTTCCACGATGTGCTAGTCACATTTTCAGAAAATATTATTTGAGCTTTTAGTCTTAGAACTGAAAATTTAGCTTCAGACATTAAAGTTCAACTTAAAAGACGGCAAAAGTTCATCAAATGTTTTGTCCTCCAAGCTTTAACTTTCCTGCAGTTTGGCTGAAGTTCCTCGCTTTGATTTTTATTTCTTACAGCCCAGTTTTCTTCTTTAATCTTTCTGGGTCACAAGTCCTTCGATCTTCATTGAATGGTATTTAAATGACAACCCAGACTGGTCAAGTAGGAGATAAATATACGTTTACCGCTGTGCTAATTTAGGATTTTAGCTTTGGATGCCTGTGTAAGTTTGCTTACAGTGTGTGTCCACAGAACCACCGTATATTTTCTAACAAATTTAAATCCTTCCAGCTAAAGAAAAGCATAAAGCCACCAGAGATTCCTTCAAAGCATGTCAGAAACTGGGTTCCCAAAGTCCTGGAGCAGAGGAGGCAGGGCCTGGAGCTCTACCTGCAGGTACCCCCCAAATTATGAGCAGTTATTTTGTGTCTTTATTTGCTCCTGTCAGATAAACACACACGTTCAAGTTGGTCTCTGTTTGAAATTCGCTTTCTTTTCTGTCAGACTATAATTATGGAAAATGAGGCTCTTCCCAAAATATTCCTGGATTTCCTCAACATTCGCCATTTTCCTTCAGTGCCAAAAACAGAGAGCTGTGGGTGAGTTGAAACTGCTGGTTTAGCTTCAAAATAAAGGGTTGTTTTTTTAAATGTTTGGTTCCCTGTCTGGAAACCGTGTGGCCTAACTTCGATTTCTCCTCTTTAAAGGTCTTTTGATACAGAAACAGAGGAACTGAGGTGAGTCGTTTTGCATTTCCTCACATGTTTAACCGTTTTAATCCCGTAGATTGTTCGATGAACTCTTGAACTTCACCCGTCGTGTCGGCACATTAATGTTATTTTTCTTCTTTAGTAAACTGTCTCATCAGCCAGTCGTGCTGCATCTAAGAGATCCCTACCTCCTCCCCTCTGCACACGGTGCGTTTCAATCCACATTGTATTGTTCAACATTTAAAAACATTTATTTAAATTAATAATGCATTCCCTGAAAAATGACCACTGCATTTCCTGTTAGATTTAAATGAAAATCGACTCATGATGAGTAATGATGAAGTTGTTTTGGTCAGACCTTGTAATGGCATCAGGTGCAATGTATGTTATGGCTCAGAGTACCGGTATGTTCTGAGTATGACTCTCAGCTACTACCCCCTTAAACAACTCAGTGTTCATGTTGACTGAGTTTTAAATTTTTTTTTGTTGCCAAATGTTGATTAGCTGCTGATTAGAAGTAAAACTATAAATAAAAAAGGCTAAAAACTACAAATCGCAGAGGAAATGAGCTGTAAAATAATCTGCAATAACATTTTCTCTTTTTTAGATGCGTTTTCTAACGTTGTGGTTGAAGGGGTGATACATGGAGTTTTCTGCCCGGACCTTCAGCCAAGGTAGAGCCGCAGAGATGAGCACGAAGGGCGTGTCACCACGAGCGCATGCTCCTCACCGTTTTAGGCTTGCATCAAGAAGAACGTGACATTTCGAAGATACACTGAGCCTCGTTTTTAACGTGAATAACAAATACTTGATATATATTTTTTAAACTAAAAGGAGATTCCTAGTTTCAGCAGAAAACGATCACATCTTGAACACTAACCTTCATAAATTTACTTTAAAACTCAAAAGCTCCGATCCTTTGAAGTGTGAATATGTAACAATTTCTGTATTTTAAGGGAAAGTTATGAACGAATTAAGCGCACGGAAACAACTGGGAACATAAATGGGCAACTTATTTGCGTAGAAGGAAAAAACAGAGGTGTTGTAGTGAGTTTAGTGAGTATGTGGAAGGACACAGAGATTGGGGAGCTGGTTTAAGTTTTGTTGCGACTTTTAAAATTTCTCTTAAGCTGCCAAATGGAGCCAGTGGGGGCGATGTGGGTGGATTCTTTCAGGGATTGAAGAGCCTGTTTGTACATTCTGGTGGAGCTGACAACAAAGCGCCGCATGTTCCGACTGTGGCGTGATTTGGACTTTTGTCACAGAACTTCAAAGAAAGCACCACAGTTTTGACAGGTTCTCATTGCAAATTATTCAGTTAAAGTTTTATTGAACTATGAAATGGTGCACTTTGAAAGAATATTCAAGTAGTTTTCCAGATATGTTGATTTTCAATTCTGAAATGCAGGTACGCACTAGATATAAACAACGCCCTTGATTAAATCCACCAAAACGCGACCAACAGTTGGCGAGCCAGTCTGGTAATTTCCCACAAAAAGGGTGAAATACACCTTATTTTCAATTCTGTTGCAATTTAGATCGTTTTAAAAACCCATTTGCGCACTTTCCTCAACAATTCTGTGCTTAACTATGAACCAATACATGAAAATTGACTGACTTCTCCATTTCAAGCGGCTCCTTGAAGGTAGTCGCCATTGCTGACCTACTTTCAGTAACGAAAGGGGGTTAACAAACGTAGCTGTTTACAAGTTTTACTTGAAAATTTTACATTTAAAAATACATTCACTTGACTTTGCAATGAGCATCTTTAGAACTGGAAACAAAACTCACATTTCAATAAGTGGCGTGACCCAAATGGAGATGGACGCCTTTAAATAAAACTGAAACTGTTGTGACAAAAACTGTGGGGACTTTCTCTAATTCTAATATCCATCAGGTCGTCGCTTCCTTTCCTCCCCAGATCCAAACACACACACGGTACAAGTAGACTTTTCATCCTTCTTGACTCTGATTGTAGCCGTTCTCGTTCAGGATTTAGGGAACCTTGATTTAAATATAAGTGAGTCAATGTCGGTTCTTTAAAGAACCTGCCAAATGAACATACATACTGTAAAATATTAGATACACGCATCTGATTTTACACTAACTTTGCTTTATTGAAAATATAATCCACTTTTTGTTTGAAATTATTCACACGGACCAGACAAAAACCAAGTTTATAATGTTTAGAGAAGGGATGTGAGAGAAACGATCACCAGCTTTGTGTCATGTGTTTTGGCACTTGATGACGTGCACAATTTTAGCTACAATCACAGTTTTTATTTGTCAGATCAAAGTTTTAGGCCGCTCTTATTGATTTGCTTCTGTACAAACGCTGGCTTGGAAGGTGCAGACACTAGTTATTCATTTAAACGTTCTAATTTTATACAAAACTCCAAACTAAAAAGACGTATTTAACACTATGGCATTTAAAGGTAAATTAACACACAATAGGCAGGTTGTGAAGTTATTTGAGCTTAGTGATGCATTAAAGATGAAAATGATGCTTTAGCTTATGGAGAATTAATTAAAAACACTTGTAGCCAGTAAAATATCGTGCAATATAAAATGAAACAACCCGTCTAGTCCGCAGGTCAAACCAACCTGTGAAACTACAAAACACCTGAAGGTCTGAACACTCTGTGACTCGGGATTTGTGAAACACTGTGTGTTGCATGTGGTTTTGTTTGGACTGTAATTGATGATCAGTTGTCCGAGCTGCCTTTTACACGAGCAAATTACTCAACACAGATACCTACGCGTTTGTAATTAGTGCAAGACGTCTTAATAATGGACCTCAGTGACAAACCAAACACATGGAGTTGTTGTTACTAAGAAAACCGTTGTCGAAACATTAATCATGAAAATGTATTTATTTTGTGTAATGTGCTCTGAGTCTGTAATGTGTTGCCAAACTACAGTGAAGACTGAGATTTACTGTAGCACTTTAAAAAGAACACTTTGTAAAAAAAAAAAAAAACCTGACACTAATAAAAAAAAATTATGATTTCCACAGATTTTTCCTGTCAGACTTTTTTATTATTATTATTATTAAATTTATGTATTCCATTGTTTAAAAAAGGTTGCAAATGTTTGCTTTACATTAGTCGCTGTGTTTGTTTCCATCACAATGTAACAAAACTGAATTCCTTGAAAAATAAGGTAAAAAAGTCAGAAACTTCAGAACTGTTCAGATTTTTCGTAGTGGAAATGAACAAATAATATCTTACCTGTTGTAGATAGCTCTTTAAACTACTTAAATTTTGTTCATGGACTTGAAAACAAATACTAGACACCGAATATGAACCTGGGAGTTGGTGCTGGAGGGGATGCAGCATCCCCGCGGGGTGGTCCCAGTAAAAGTTTTAGTTTGTCATTTTGTGCAGGCGGGACTTAACTCTTGTGCTTAAAATACAGTTCCCATAAACAGAGTTCTGCTGGCTTCAGCTACCCGAGAAGTTTGGTTGAATATTTCGTTACATTTTTTATGATTCTGACCAGATTGATGAGCTAATGGCTAGTCCAAGTGGAGTCAAGACCCAGGTGGGTTGCAGTCGTTTTAAATCAACTCAAATGTCAATGATTTCATAGCGGCTTCATGCAAATGCTATTATGGAAATCCAATTAGATTTTGGAACTGCTGTTAGCCGTTAGCTTATCATAGCTAATCAATATTTCTCCAAACGGACCATAGGCAAGATGTTAATTGTTCATAACCTTTCCACAAACCCCACTTCAAATAATCTGAACTATACCGTCAAGAAACAAAACTCATTCCGTCACATATTTCACATCATCCTAAAAACATCTGTATCTCAAAGTGCTAAATAGAAAATCTTCCTTCAGATTATAGAATGCCCCCAAGTTGTGATATCGTCACTCAGAACACAATCAAACATACAGGATTCTGAATCTGAAACGTTAAGCATTTCAGAGGACCTAAAATAAAATAAAAAATTAAGAATGTTTTGATCCTTTGGATCCCATTCAGTAACAGTCCAATAGTACTGCACACACATGAACTGGAATGTGTGTTTCAGCACCCAGAGTTCATTTACCTTTAGGGGTTTGTTTTTTTTAACCCAGATACTTATGTACCAGCAAGTTTACGTTCAAAGTTCTCCATGACCAACTTCATCTTTGAGCTGCTCAACCTGGTTGTCTTCTGTTTGGGGTTCTTTCATGTTGGCAAAGTCAACTTCTCTTCTCAGCTGGTCCAGAGGAGGAAGACCAAACAGCAAGTTTCGAACGGCGATGGCCGTCATCAAGAAGCTAC
Source organism: Hypsolebias antenori (assembly GCA_031762315.1). NCBI lineage: Eukaryota > Metazoa > Chordata > Actinopteri > Cyprinodontiformes > Rivulidae > Hypsolebias > Hypsolebias antenori. Next base: position 20,233,683 of record JARVGS010000672.1, read on the forward strand.
AGGACAAAAAGTCAAAGGGTTATTCTGGTCAGTTGGACGCCTTCTGAGTTGATAACCTGTGACGTCAGAGCACTCACCCCCTGCGTAATGTGTAGTACTTTTTAACAGTAAAGCGTTCCAGTCGCTCCGTCACACCAGCCTCCCTGCGTTTCTTCACCTCCTTCAGCCGACGCTGCCTCTTCAGGAACAGCTTCACAACAGGGTCGGTTGCGTTGACCTCCGCCTTCTCGTCGTCGTCTGCAGCCATGAGAGGCTGCAGCTCAAGAGGGAGAGGCTCCATTTCTGTAAGAGTGAGACCGACCGCTCAGCATTTGATAGGACCGTTTCAAGATACAATTTTTTTATTTTCGTTTTAGTTGCTATATTTTTGCCGCCTTTTGCTACTTGTCTCTAGAATTCCTCTGCTTTTTTCTAGTATTTTCGTACTGTTTAGCTTTTAGTTTAAAGGTAGATTTTTAGCTAGCATCCTGCTACATTTAGCTAGCCATTTGCTATTTTATCCACAATTCTGTTTTTGGTTTTAGGCTAGCTTTCCCCGCTTTTAGCTAGTATTTGCTATTTTTACCTTCTAGTTAGCCTTTTGCAACTTTTTCTAGTCATTTCTACTATTAGCTATTTCCTTGCTACTTTTATTTTTAGCTAGCACTTATCAGCAAGTGCTCTGCTGCTTTTAGCATTCTGCTTATTTTAACTGGTGTACCATTTTCTTCAGCTCAATGTTTCAGCTCCAGAAGCAGTCATTCTGCACTCAGCTGTAACCCAAACGTAGATGGAAGCTACCCCACACTCCGAGCAAGAGTCGAACTGGAATTACACAAAGAGACTGGTCACCTGTTCCGTTGCGGATGCGCTCCTGCAGCTCCAGCAGCTTGGTGAAGTTCTGCTGCAGCGCCGCCTCTGTAGTGTTGACATACACGTACATGTAGCAGGACGGGACGTCAGATGTGGTGTACACCTTATGATAACCCCCTGCAGGAACCTGCACACAACCAGGTTACAGCAAATAAACAATAAAGTGGTGCAGAGGTGCACTGTCAAAATGACAATGATGTTCACAAATACTATATACTTTTATGTATACTGTAATGTACAGTATTGTTATCTATTCCTTCTTTCCTCGTAGTATTTTCCAAATGTATTTTCTAACTAACATTCCAGATGGTTGACGGATGCATATCCTAAAAAAAAATTCATTGTCTTTCCAAAGCCACAACATCAACTAAAAATTAGTGAATTGAATGAACAATTTATTTTAAAATGTAAAGCATAAGGTACACTGCTGATGGTGATTTTGTTGTTGACAAACCATGGATGGTTGAGAAGTGGTGTACAAAAAAAGAACTACTTGTACTCATGCTTCCTGAAATTAAGAAAAAGAAGAAGTGGAAGAGAGATACAAGAAGTATAAAAATAAGTTGGTATGGATTATAAGAAAGCATAAAAAGGAAAATTACAGTGATTTATTAGACAAAAGTAATGGTAATATGAGGGCAACAAGACAAATAATGAATAGTGTCCTGAAAAATCATGAAGTAAAATCAGATATTCCACAGTATTTTGTAAAGGATGGTAAATATATCCATGATCAGAATGAAATTGTAAATGGATTTAGTCATTATTTTGTAAATGTTGGCCCAAGTCTCGCAACTAAAATACCAAAAGTAGATAAAAATGTGAATCAGTACTTTTCTTGATGGAACTGACAAAGAAGAAATAATGAAAATAGTAATCTTGCAAACAAAAGATCAAAAGATTGGGTGGAATGAATATGGCATTTGTAAAGAATATAATGAATTATGTTATTGAGCCATTTACGTATACATGTAATTTATCATTATCAACAGGAATATTTCCAAACAACATGAAAATAGCTAAGATAATTCCGCGTTTAAAAATGGTGAGAAACGTGTGTTTAAGAATTACAGACCATTATCCTTGTTGCCACAGTTTTTGAAGATTTTAGAGAAGTTATTTGTGATTAGACTGGATCAATTTATCGATAAACAGAATATATTAAGTAATAGTCAATATGGGTTTAGACCAAAAAAATTCTACATCAATGACTCTCATGGAATTAATAGAACAAATAACTGCTATTGATCAAAAATGTATTGTGTTAGTATTTGTTTATTTAAAGAAAACATTTGATACTACTGACCACAGTACAGTATTCTTCTTGAAAAGCAGTATCTAATTATTTAGAAGAAAGGAAACAGTTTGTTCAAATAAATGATGTAAGATCTGAACTTTGTAACATCACATGTGGAGTGTCTCAAGGTTCTGTACTTGGACCAAAGTTGTTTACTTTAAATGACCTGGTTAATGTGTCAGGACTGTTTAGATGTGTTTTATTTGCAGATGATCCTACATTTCTTTGTTCAGGTAAAGATATAAAACAAATATTGGAGATGGTACAGACCGAGTTTGTGAAAATACAAAATTGGTTTCAACTTAACATATTATTAAATTTGAATAAGACAAATTACATGATATTCAGGAACAGTAAGAGAACTGTTCATGCTCCATTTAGAGTCGATGGCGTTGAGATTTGTAGAGTCAGTGTGGTGAATTTTCTGGTTGTCATCATTGATGAAAAACTGACATGGAAACCTCACATAAAAAAAATTAAGAACAAAAATAGCTATATCTATTGCAGTACTGTACTGTACAATGTAAGGGAGTTACTCAATGATAAAACTCTGTTTATGTTGTGTAATCCTATAATTGTCCCACACTTAATTTACTGTATTGAAGTCTGGGGTAAAGCATGTAAAACAATTACAAATCCTATTTTTATTTTACAGAAAAGAGCTGTAAGAATTATCACTAGAAAAGATTATAGCCATCCATCAAATACATTGTTTGATCAACTGAAGATATTGAAATTCTATGACTTGGTTGATTATAATAATTACTATGTATAACGCTCACAAAAACACACTACCTTCTAACATCCAAGTAAATTTTGTAAAAAGGGAGAGTGGTTATTATCTTAAGGGGATAGAGAGGTTTGTGAAGCCTTGGTTTCGTACCAGTTTGAAGGAGCGGTCTACTATAATTCAGGGAATAGGATTGTGGAATGGTCTGATGGATGATGTTAAAACTACCAGATCTATGTACATATTCAAGAGAATGATAAAAGTTAGTTTTCTGAAGGAATATGGAAAATCATAATGTGTATCTATACAAATTGTTGTTTGAGTTGATGTTTGTTTTTAATTTAGCTTTGTTTTTGTTTTTTTGTTGTTTTTTTTTTTGTTTGTTTTTTAATTAGTTTTGTTTGAATATATTCTGGGGAAAAAAGGGGCAGATACAAGATTTATTCTTCTTCTGCTGCCTTTCATGTGATTTTTGATTGTATATATATTTTTGTTTTCTATTGTATATAATTATTTTGTTTTTAATTAAATGAATACATTTCTAAAACCCTTTTAAAGCAGTCGCTGCTCCTCTTTTATGGTTCACTCAGACCAAACAGGCTCAAAGCTACATCAGCATGTGCTTACGCAACAAGTTATCATTTGTTAGAGCAGCTTAAACACTGTCCCCCATGTCACACATGCATGCCGACCCAGCTCTGTGACTACCTGTGTGGCTCCAGAGGAGCTATTTCAACCCCCCTTCCCCTCACCCACCTCTGTACTTTCACACATTTCTCCAAAGGCAGCGCAGATTCAGTCTGAAAAGCAACAGTGTGTAAATGTACCTTTGTCTGCTCACCAGGCTGCAGAGTGTAGTTCTTTTTCTCCTCCACAATCTCAACGTTCACTTGCCCCTGTAACACGTGGATGCTGGTGTTGCCCAGATCTTCGTTCAAAAAGTTTTCCAAGTGAAGGCCTGAAACGCAACATGTCAATTAATATCCGCTCTTTCCACTTTAAAGAAAAGCAGGATAAAGAGGGTTAGCAACCTGGGAAATCAGCAATGAAGACGATCTCAGTCTGGTTGTCCAAACTGCCCTCGATCTCCTGGAACTTGGTCCTCCAGGGGGAGAGGTCCACCAGCAGAGGCATCAGCCATGGGTTTGGTTTGAACGGCGACCAATCAGCCTTCACAATGTCCACACGGGGGTCAAAGATTCTTCAAGAGGGGCCGATGACAAATTCAAACGTCACACTCTTATTAACATAAAAACATGTATGTCTGGTTTAAATGCTCTTATACCTTTGCTGGAAGCGTTCGTTGATAGACACCCAGATATCAAAGTAGATTTCAGGATCAGAGACGTTATAGGTCGGCAGCAAGCCACTGAGACACGTAGCATACTGCTTCAGCATGTCTCCATGATCTTTCCAGCGACGACTGTGTGTGAACACCTACTCAACAAGGGCAGGAATGGTTTAAAATTTAACTTAAAAAAAAAAAAAATCAGCTGAGCAAGATCTGGGAAAAAGGCAACCATGATAAGAAGCACAAAAAAACAATAACATGTAATTTATTACATTCTGGACTGTAATAATATTTAGGTTAGTGGTATTTGATGTTAAAGTTGTAGCTGATCCTTATCAAACATATGGTTTAAACCTCCCTCACTCTTGTACAAGGCGGACGATTTCTCTTCCCTCTCCCTGTTCTCCTGCTTTTACTTTTATCTCTGTTTGTGTATCGGAGCTCCTATTTTTACACATCTTCCGAAATGAAAACTACTGTTATGGACCTGATCAGCTGGACTTTCAACACAATTGTCAAAATCTTTTCAACAAAGCATCAGGGTCCTGGAGGACCCTCATGTTACGCTGAGAATCTCAGGCGGATGCTAAAGACGTATACGATCGGATTTATGATAACAGGTTTCCTGCTTTTTGGAATTGTCTGGTTCCTGGTTTATCAACATACAAAGAGGACAGCTGCAGATAATTTGGCCCTCGTCAGGCTGCTTGTTTGGTTCATGCATTGAGGACTCAAAATCAGCTGATTTACGAGCTAAACCATAAGACGGAAGTGACTTTTGAGAATCGCAGGCCACATGCGGCTTTGAGACTCGCCAGAATGAAATGAGTTTGGAGGGGCTTGTAAGCACAGAACAGTAGAATGCACCCTAATCTGGCCATTTTGGATCTTGAAAGTACCAGTAAGACAAGAAAAGACTGTCTGCCTGAAAAAAATCAACAACTGTGACTTATCTGAATCTGAGTCCACTGGTTGACTCAAACAGGCCGACTTCTCCTGGGAAATGTGTAAACTAAGGATTCATCTATCGCACCCCACAACCCCCGAGAACTTCTGTGGAGGCTTATCAGAACTGTGATGGCTGACCAACATCTTATCAGGACTATGGACTATCTGGAAGTGCTTCACGAACTGCCTTGTCATCAAATGCATATGTAACGTGTTCATAAATGTGCTGCTGGCAGAGTTTTTTTGATGTCTTAAATCGTGTCCTGATACAACAAGGTGTGGAGATCTTGTTTGTAATGCCACTATCCTCTCTCCTCATGTCTTTGTCGTCTTTTCTATCTAATAAAGTATTCTGAAAAGGATAAGACACTGCGCTACCATAGCAGCAGCTACATGCACTATGCCCATCTTTAGGACTGTACGGACATATTCTTATTTTATCTTGGTACAATGATAAAGCTTATTCTGATACAGTATGTTTCCCTACAATCTCACCCCTGGGTTCAGATATCCGATTTCACCAGTTTTTCCATCTTTGTAGGTGATCTTGACGTGCTGATGGCTGCGAGAGTGAACCATCATGTCCCAGGAGTAGCCATACAAACCATTGGTCCAGTTATTATAACCCTGGATCAAAAACAGAAAACTTTTAGATGAATTTAAAAGCAACAAATAACCTCTCATTTGAAACCACAGCCAGGAAAGTAAAAAAAAATAAAAAAGTTCAGGTTTCAGAAACTGAGTGTTGACTTTTTTGTTTTCCTCCAGCAGTTCAACTGAGATCCTGTTTGCTGTGAATCACTGTTGACTCTGATTGAGCAACTACTACTGAGTCAACACAGGGAGGGTTTAAAGTCTTTAAACTCTCCGAGTTCACTGGAAAAAGCAGAAAAAAATCTCTTTATAAAGAAAACCATTTACCTTTGTGATGAAGTGGGAGTATGGCATGAAGAACTGCTCGATTATATAAAGAATAGTAAAAATAGCAGCCAGCTTGTGTTTAAATCTCAGTTTTGAGGGTTTGGCGATGTTCTGTGTTGCCTGTCGTTCTGTGCTCTTTGGGTAAACACAGGAGGTGCTGGGCTGAAGCTCTGATGATGTAAACGGCAGGATTTCGCTGAGAAAAGATGGGAAACGGGCGAAGAACCTTCTGGGCCAATCTGGGTAGCAGAAGAGGGGACTGGTGGACAGCATGGTGTAGGAGAACATCCCTGAGGGTGGTCAACAACCTCAATAAGATTCGGGTGAAATGATGCAACGTGGATTAAAACCAGACCTTAGAGCAGAGATGCCCAAAGTGGGGCCTGCAGGCCAAAGTTGGCCCGCCAAGGCGTTCTTGTTACTATATTAAATTTTCCTTCGAAGAATCAATGTGTTTTCACTCAGTCATTCCACCCATTGACTTTAATGTTAGCTATAAAAGTCAGCCCAATGACTACCAACTGTTAATTTATGTTCAAATTATTGTTGCTGTTAAGTTGTGTTGCTGTTGGACATGCATTTTTTTTTCCATTTTGCACTACATATACATAATGAAATGTCAAAATTTCAATATTTGTTTACATTTCTTATAGATAATAACATTTGTTATATTTTGTGTTCTGTAACGTTCTTTATTCAGAATGAAAGGATAAATAACTGTATAATAAATAAATGGACTTTGCTTAAGGATGTTTTTGCATTTCATGAATTATATTCTGATAGATTTTAAATTTGGCCCTCTCGGGGAAAAAGTTTGGGCACCCCTGCCTTAGAGAAAGAAAAAGAAGTAAAACACTAACCAATGCTGAAGAGCTGAGAGTTCATGCAATGGAAGTACGACACAAAGAAAAATGCAAACGGCCGCGTTGCGTCGAAAAACAGCAGATAGCCAGCAGTCAGATCCAGAATAAGACCTCCTCCGTGTACGACCAGCAGACTTACTAAATCCACAGGAAGAATAAGTCTGGAATATAAACAAATTTCATGAGATAAGCAAAAAGTGGTCAAAGAATGTAAAAAAGAAAAGAACACCTACTTAAAAGGATCAAAAAGCCAGTGGTGAGCCAGATACGACATGGAGTATCCCTCCACCCAGTCTGCATCCAGTTTTTTTACTCCAGCGATGAAGTACACGATAAAGATCTTCAAAGAAGAAGAACACGGCTGCCATTAAATCAGCTGTTTTCACACTGCGTGCATGAATAATTCACAGCTCCCACAAACCTGTGTCCTCAGCAGGGTGTAGTTCCAGAGAGGCACGTGAGCATTTCTTATAGAAGGCCTTCGCAGTCCATCTATTGACCTAGAAATACACACAAACACAAATCAGAAAAGAGCAAACACACATGGGTAGAGTAATAAGCATCACCTCACCAATATCTGTTGCCGTCCATGATTGTGAGCTGAAAACTAATGAGGCCGTAGAGATACGAGTGGTTGTTCCAGGCTGTTTTGTCCAGGAAGAAGACGTACCAGTACGTTGAGATGAACATGAGACACGAGAGGCGGTAGAAACAACCAAGCATGATGCCCAGAGCTCCTTCAATTAGAAACAAAAATGTCAATCATTTGGATCATTTATTCACTTTTTTATTAATTCTCTACTAAGAGTAGTCCCACCGGATAACACTAACCAGATTGCCTGTAAGAAAAACTCCTTATATCCCAGTTTAGTCTTAAAGTTTTATTTGTACCATAAGTAAAATATCCCAATTTATAATCTGAGTGCTAACTGATTATGTAAGATATGCATTTAAAACCTTTGCACTAACATTGAAGAGTAACAGGGAATTTTCAGACGTGAGAGTATGTGCATTTATCCCTGCAGTCAAGCACCCCTACAGAAATTTCCCTATAAAAAGAATCACTCCGTCTGCTCAGACTATAATAAAACGGCGAGGAGTGACGCCTAAACTTTATCGCAAAACGAAGGAAGTGACCCACCGAGAAACATCACCAGGTACACCACGTACATCCAGTCCAGCGGCAGCGGCTTCAAGAAATTAAAGAGAGGAAAGCGACACACGGGGGCTCCATCCAGATACTTGTAGTCCAGATGGCTGAGACCTCGCTCCTGTGTGACGTCAATAGCCATCAGCAGACCTGCACATAGCGCAAACCGTGAAAAACGGCTACTGTCGTGAAATAGTATGCACACATTTATTTACCAAACAAGCAGCGAAAGATGCCCAAAGATGCAGGGTCGGTGGGACGGTTCAGGAGGGTCACCAGGCTCTCCCAGGAGCTCAGGTCCTCCTTACTAAACCCAAAGTTCTGCTTCATCCTGCTTTTGGTCTGTGGTTTAACTGCTTTGGATGTTGCGGCTTCTGCTGTTGCGTTTTCTGCTCCATCACTGCCAACAAACGCCCCTTGAAGTAAAACACAGTTAAATTTTTATGGGATGAACACGATCTGAATGAAATGAATGTGCTTTGCTGTAAAAAAAAAAATAACTAAATAAATAAAGCCCTGCTAGGTTTACAAAATGTTCTGCTTTTGCGGTTTGAACACAGCTTGTTAAATAATAGTCTGATTTGTAATCACAGTAAATTAGGAACTTCTACTTTTCTGTCATGCAAACAATAAACTCACCAGCTATGGCGTCTGTTGTCTCCATGATGTTACTCAAAGCTGGATTTTAGTTTGGGACAGTGGGGCTCTTTCCGCTGCTCTCCCGGCCCCAGGTGGAGGTGTCATGCGTGGGCAATGACCGCCAAAGTTTACGTGTCACAGCTCCACGCACAGGCTGAACAGGCAGTAAGAAGGAGGAGGAGGAAGCCAGGAAGAGTTTGGGAGAGAATGGAATGTTGTGAAAGAGATTCTTCTTCGTGTAGACTGTCATGGCGGTTGGCAAACAACGGAAGTTGCGCATTACCGCCACCTACTGATATGGAGTGAGAGAAAAAAAGATTGTCGCTGCTGATTGGCTAGTATCTACTTTAGGCCCGCCTTTTTATACGTCATATCCGATTTTTTTACAGAACAAAGAACAAAAGAACACAAACAAAACAACGACAATCTTAAATTACAATGAAATATATAAGCATGTACAAAAATCTACTAACATACCTCCTAAGGTCAACATATACTTGAACAAATGATCATATCAACCATCATAAGTTTAAATTTAGGTAATAGTATTATTTGAGAGTTTCAAATAATAAAGTAGGCTACAAGTAAATTAAACAACCACATAACTATTTATCTAACAATCTACATAATTACTAAAATAATTTGTCAGAGGGCTA
>JARVGS010000672.1:20243129-20255546 GCA_031762315.1 Hypsolebias antenori
GGGAGGTCAGATGATTGGGGCGTGCCTGAGAAAGATTTGATGGTTTTCCAGAATCTTTTAGGGTTGTTTAGATTTTTGGAGGTCTTAGATTAAAAAAATAGTTATGTTTTGCGGCTTTGATGGCAGTTGTGCATTTATTCCTCAGCTGCCAAAAATTCAACCAATCCGCGCCTGAGCCAGATTTTCTCGCTGCGGCCCAAAGGTGGTCTCTCTTGTGCAGGATTGAAAATGAAATAAAAGGATGAAAAATACAATAATAAATGTAAAGATTACAGAAGAGGACTGGGGTCACAGTGCAATTTTTTGCCCCTGAATTCTGACTTTAATCTCAGAATTCAGACTTTTTTTTAATTATGAGGAAAATGTCAGAATTCTTAAAGTCAAAATTTTGAGATTGAAGTCAGAATTATGACTTAATCTCATAATTCTGAGAAAAAAATAGTCCGAGTTCAGAATTTTTTTCACCATGGCCTTATTCCTCTTCCGTACTAGAGTTCAGTTGCATAAATTATGTTATCTACTGGAAGCATTTGTGTAGATAAGTCACAATAACCTATAACTGCTACTGAACTGCTTTTCACTCTGGCTGGGTAAATGCTGGGTAAGGAGACAGCAAGTTAAAAAGCAATCTTGTTCTCCTATTTCTAACTACAGTTTAGAAACAATTAAATTATTAAAACAAATTTTATTCATCTTCAAACTCCTTTCAAATTTGTTCGAAAGTCTTATGAGCTTAACTAATTATTGTCATATTTTTCGCAGTGTGTCACAGTTGTGACTGGGCAAAAAGAAAAATACAAAATGTGATTTATTTATTTATTGTTGAGGTACATACATTAAATCAACAAGTTAAAAAGTCAACGTTGACGCTGAAGTCTCATGTCACTTCCACTACTTGACAGTAGGGGGCGACATAGTACGCACTTGTCGCATCATTGACTGAAAATTTTGTTCGAAAGTCTTATGAGCTTAACTAATTATTGTCATGTTTTTCGCAGTGTGTCGCAGTTTTGACTGGGCAAAAAGAAAAATACAAAATATTATTTATTTATTTATTGTTGAGGTACATAGGCTACATTAAATCAACAAGTTAAAAAGTCAATGTTGACGCTGAAGTCTCTTGTCACTTCCATTGCTTGACAGTAGGGGGCAACATAGTACGCACTTGTCGCATCAATGACTGAAAAAAAGAGTTGCTAACCGCCGAGAGAAGAAGAAGAACAAAGCTTTGACTGCTACGTTATTTGTAACGTCTTTCTTCTCTGGATTCATTGTTATTTAGAATAAAATGTAGCGAGGACCAAATAAAATTTTGCTGTCCGGAGCCTTACTCAGGGCAGCAGCCGGTGAGAAAAGACGCTGTTCTCTTCTCATTCCTGTCTTTGTTGACGATTTTGTTAGCTCAGCTGCTAGCTTTTTGGTTAGCTCCTCTGTTTTTTAATTGACTGGTCAACGTTTGCAGAGAAAATCAGCCGTGTTTTTCGTCCACTTCAAACCATACACCAGCTTTAGTTGCCGAAATCCTCAGGTAACTCCTTTCTTTTTCTGGATCTCTGAGTTATGTGTACTGAATTGCACTTGGAGTCTACTAATAAACACAATCTTTTCTAACTATACAGTAACTTCCAATGCTAACAAAAATTATTTCCCCTTTTCTAATCAATAATTTGCCAAAGTTGCCATATTCCATATATATTATATGGACAAAAATGATTTAATATTATTATGCACATTATTTATATACAGTATTAATATTTCCTGCAGATTTGATGTGATGCCAATATGTCTCAGCGTGATTTAGATAAATTAACATAAATGTAGACCATTTTATAAATCAAATTTGATTGAATTCTAGGTTATAATGCAGTTTTTAGTTCAGTTTGCTAAATGACTAAAGCAACATTGTTAAAAGTCAATCTAATATTTAATTGTTAAATCAGTCATTTGGAAAGATTTATTTTAGTTTGTTTCAGGCTTCACAAGTGTGCAACTTTTTAAAATGTAATTTAGAAAGTAAGTCATACTTTGTCATTGTTTTCCATTTGAAACTGCAAGGATTTTTTTTTTATTACAATACACTGAACAGTCACTCAATAAACATTAATGCACTGTTGAAATAGGATATTATGAAAGATATGTTGAAATAGTACAAAGTTAGAAAACAACCATAACACCAGCTACTTTTGACTTCTATTGAGGAAATTGGAACCAGAAATTACTGCATAGTTGATCTGACCTGTATTCTATAATGATGCTCGTATTTTCTGATAAAAGTTTACCAGCATCCCTTTCTTTAAGGAGTAGCTCAGACAGAGTTCTGGAGCATAAGCATGATATGAAACATGTTTTATGGTATTTACTGTTACCAAACAACTAATTAGGAGATATGTTTTGGAAGAATGTTGTTCTATCCCTTTGAGGCATCCAACACTTTTCAAATGACTGCTATGTGACTGAAGCTGTTCTGACACCTGACCTGTTGACCTACAGTCAACTTCCTGTTATCTCAGTAGTAAAATAACTACTAAAGTCTCAGCTTCAAATGGATTTATATTAAAAGTTATTTTATGATATAAATGTGCAACATCGTTGATCGTTTTTGATAACTGTTGTTTATTTTTCTATTTTGTTTTCTATAGCGATGGGAAGCCTGGGCAGCAGGTTCCAGTCCCCATCTCAGGGACCAGAAGAAGCAGCAGAGGGTACAAGCAGCAGTCGCAGGCATAGCTGCGAGTGTAAAAAGAGGAAACGAAATGCTCAGTGTGACTGTGAAAGTGAACAAGAGGAGGAAGACGACATACTAGATACACCCCGCAGGTAAGTTCAGTCAACACCTTTAATTCAGTGTCCTTTATTTTTTTTCACTCACTTTTGAATGTTCTATCTGTGTTTGCGTTGCGTTCTACATGAGCAGGAAGAAGTTAAAAAGCACATCAAAATACATTTACCAGACCTTATTTCTTAATGGGGAAAACAGTGACATTCGCATCTGTGCCCTCGGGCAGGAGTGGAACCTCCACAAAGTTTATCTCTGTCAGGTAAAATAAAAAAGCACATTTATAAAAAATAATCACTGTGAGTTATGTGTCTTAAATTTAATCTTTCTCTATCTCTCTTTCCCATCAACGCTCCATTTTACAGTCGGGGTATTTCTCTAGTATGTTCAGCGGCTCTTGGAAGGAGTCCAGCATGATGGAAATTAATTTGGAGATCCCAGACCAGAACATTGACACTGAAGGTGAGAATCACGAAGAGAGCTGCTTTAATCATGTTTAGAAGTTACCAACGACTCTCTCTCTCTTGGTTTGTGCAGCTCTTCAAGTCGTGTTTGGATCCCTTTATCGTGACGATGTTCTGATCAAGCCCAGCAGGGTCATCAGTATTCTTGCTGCTGCTTGTATGCTGCAGCTGGTCAGTACATAAAAAGCGATATTCTGTAATCTGAACTGACCACGTTGATGATGCATAAGCACAACCAAAATGATGGAAAACCTAACTGAGTTTATTGATCTTAATGGTGACAGGATGGCTTGATCCAGCAGTGTGGCGAAACCATGAAGGAAAACATCAGTGCAAAGACTGTATGTGGTTACTACACTTGTGCAAGCATCTACGGCCTGGATTCAGTCATGAAAAAGTCAGATTTTAGACACAATTACAAATGTTACAGTTTTATTGTTAGACATATGTATAATGCATGTTTTTCTGCAGGTGTCTTGAGTGGCTTCTTAACAACCTGATGACCCATCAAAATGTCGATCTAATGAAGGAACTTGGGTGTGTGTGATACTTGTTTTCTACGTTTTTCTGTCAACACAATTGTGACTTATATTACTTAAATGTATCTATATGCATACACATGCTGTGATACATTGCAGATTTAAAGATTAGATGATGTGGGGGCAAAATGTATCTTCAGTCTACACAAAAACAGTCACAGTGTCGCTGTTTCCACATTGTGTCTGCAGGGTTGACGTGATGCAGCAGCTCATCCAGTCCTCAGACCTGTTTGTCATGCAGGTGGAGATGGATGTTTACACTGCTCTGAAGAAGGTAGAAGGAAAAGAGTCTCTTCACGTCAGACTTATTAGTATGGTCTAATTTTATCCCGTGGTTTTCAACTGTTAACTTGTTTTTCCTGCAGTGGATGTTCCTGCAGCTCAACCCGTTATGGGACGGCCCGATCAAGCAGCTTCTGGCCGACGCTGACGCCTGGCTTTGCAAACGCAGGGCAGGTAATTCCATCTACTCAAACTGTGGATTTATGTTGTTTGTTGTCAAGCAGTGTTTTTTTATTAAACATGTGTTTGCAGATCTGTGTGAAAAGGAGCCGTTCTTAAACACAGAGGAGGGAGCTCCTTTTCACTCGGTGTTCAAGCTTGTGCGTCTTCAGTACATCATCAACGATCTGGCGTCTGCACGCATCCTGGAGAGAGACAATATTTTACCTCCGGGTTTGTGTTTGACTCATTATCAACGTTCTTCACTTCCTTCTTTTTATATATTATGTGTATTTTTCATTTAATGTACAACATATGTATTTTTATAAATTAATTTTAGTGTTCATATTTTCTGTTTTAGACTGGCTAACAGCAATGTACAAGAACCAGTGGTTTGCCATGCTCCGGACAGAATTTGACAACGATAATGGGTGAGAAGCAGAAAATGAACTTCTGTCAGTTGCTTTTAGACTCTGGTTTTACATTATGTGGTGTTTAGATGTTACAAACATGATGCTTTCTTTGTATTTTCAGTCCTCAGGAGCCCAACAAAGAGGAGTTTGAGTTGAACAGTGTGAGATGTGGCAGGAAACTGAGTAAAGATGGAGACGTGAGTTTCACTGTTGCAGTTTGCCTTCACTATTTTTATTTGTTTGTTTTTGTTCTTTTGCACAAAAATAACTGTGATATTTTCTTTTTTTTTTGTCAGTACTGCTGGCGGTGGACAGGCTTCAACTTTGGGTTTGACCTGCTGGTGACATACACAAACCGGTTCATAGTCTTTAAAAGAAATACCCTGAGTCAGCCATGTGGGGGTGCTGTGAGTCTACAACCTCGGAGACATCTTGCTTACAGGTCAGATGTTTTAATTCAGAAAACTAACATGAAAATGATAGGAACTGAATTGTCTAAAACACTTATATATAAGCAGATAAATATTCATGCATGCAGCAAGTTAGTTTAAAATCACGCTCTGTGTCATTAAAGTCGCTACATTTCAGTTGAGTTTTATATTATTTTTCTTCTCTTTTAGGCACGAAATATGCTCTTTCGTTTTCTCCTTAACTTCGATTTACCCTTAATAGTAGTATAAATAGTATATGATGCACATTCTGCCTCCTCGTCACGAGAACAGTCAGGTCGTAACACCAAAGCTGACTGTGCTGCAGTTCACTAAACTTTCAACACAGGAAGCAGAAATCAGATGGTCTTAAAACAGAATCATTGTTTCTAATGAGCAGAAACGAGGACGATATTGTGATATTTAAAAAAGAAGTATTTGGTAATGACAAATCTTATTATTTACCTTTTAGCAATGTTACAACCAAAGTAGTTCATCCACAAAAACCTTCCTGCTACAAACTGTCTTCTAGTCAATCAACATTTAATCAGGAAAGGCATGTGGCTTTACACTGTGTTCATTACGTCATCCCATCATTACACATATAAACTCAGTTCTTTATTGTTCCATTTCTACAGACAACAAACATAATTGATTTAATGGTTTATTATAATTATTGGAAAGCAGTTGTACAGAACCTGTCGGGTGCTGTAGCTTGAAATAAAACAAAAGTTGTAATAATCTAGTCCCTCATGCACACTCTCGGTTTTCTAACTAGCATTACTCTGACTGAAAATGAGCATTTCAAATTATATAATATCCATAGGAGCTTGTAAAATTCCCAACATCTCATAATGTCAGATATTAAACAATTCACTACAGCATCGTTGTAATTAAAACAAGTCGTATTCTGGGCCCTTAGGAACCATACGTAAAGAACAACAAAGATTAAAATTCTCCATAATTATAGAATTGGACATGTTTGTAATTTAATTGTTGGAATGACAGAAAACACTGGTGTTTGGATCATAATCATCTGATGTGATTTTTGTGATAACGCAGACAAAAGTACAGATGCTACTGAATATTTTAGCCAGATGTTGCAATTTGTGAGCTAAACCCTTGTTTCGCTTGCAATGTTGCTGATTTTTGTTTCCTTGCTGCACATTAACCACCAGTATTATAGTATAGTAGAATATTCTGGCAGGCTCTTTAAATACATGCTGCTTTTTCTAAAGTTTACCAGTAATAAGATTGCTCGAGTATGAGTGTCTGCAAATAAAGCAGACCAGTGATTTCTCCAAATGTTTTTTTATTCTTCACAACCAAACCACAGCACATCTTCAAACTGTTTTGGTCTCAGGGAAAACATTAAGTTAACTTTGACTGTTTTTATTTTGTAAAGGTTACGTCTCGCCTCCTTTGATAGCCGAGGGAAGCTGGTCTGCAGCCGCTCAACAGGTTACCAGCTCCTCACCTTGGAGAAAGACCAGGTCAGCGATGAGCTCAGCTGTCACTGTTTTAGTGCAGTCCCTAAACTTTCTTTGTGTTCATTTTCCCCCCTCTGTCCTTCAGGAGTATGTGGTGATGAACCTGGACAGCCGGTTGTTATCATTCCCCCTCTACGTGTGCTGTAACTTCCTGTATACGTCCCCTCTATCAGACCACCGTCCAGATTCCTCTGAACAAGACGGCACGGCTCGTGTCTTGATACCGTCTCAATAAACATGAAGTGCCACCGTCCCTGTGGTGAAGTGGAAACACTGATGCCGTCTTGGATTTACAATCAAACACCACTTTTAGTTTGTCTTTGGACAACTTCTGCTTGCTCGGATATTTTTTGAGCTGACCGGAGACATTCTTTACACCTGCAGGGGTTTGTTCTGAGTAGCTTTTTCTATACTGGGTTTACAACATAACAGACACAAGAAGGATCAGACCAGCTTACTCTGTGCTGCAGGACCACTGTGAGTCAAACTCATTCAGACATCCGTCTTTCTTGAAATATACAACTCCGGATGAGATTAATCTAAGTAAATATTTAGAAATATGTGAACTTCATAAGGTTGAACGGCATCGCCACATTTCAGTTCGTTGCTAGATTTGACTTCAGACACTTACAGAAAACGATTATTCTACCAGCATGAATTGTGGTTTAATTTAGATCTATTAAAAATATAAATTCAGGATTGACGGAAAACACAACCAGGCATGTGTCTGTTGTGGCTTTAACCCTTCACTGACAAAGACAGTGAAAGCAACAGTGCAGGAGGTATAAAAAAAAAGGGACTTCCACCTCATGTTTATTTACTGACGTGTTGAGACGTGTTGAAATGATATGAAGCCAAATGTCCCAGGAATCTGTTCTTCTTGCGACTTAAGGTCGCAGAACATTTTGTGCTTTACCTCTTTTTAAACGTTGATGTTTTTTGTTAGGACTCAATGATGCTGAAACACTTCATATTTCCACACTTTTCACAGTATTTACTTGCTACACTGTCGCTGTTGTTCAACTTGATTGTCTTTCTGAGCTTTAGTCACCGTTTGGCTCAGTGGAACAAAATTTTAGAATTTAATTTCAATCATTTGTTCAAAATGTTTTTGCTTTTATTTACCTGCTGTTACCTCGTTGTTTTGGAAAGCAGGGGATCTTCAGCTGTAAATCCGACGTACTCCCACCTCTTCGGGATCTCAGTATGGCTTATCTGTACAGCTACAATTGTTCAGTTACACTCGTTTTTACTTTATTTAGCTGTTATTTATTTTTTTACGTTCACTGTATTTTTATGGATCTATTTTCTTTGCAAAAGACGTTTAAAGCTCTACTGCTAATAAAACCGCCCCTCGACAAGGGCCGTGGTGCTATCACATGATAAAGTGAAGGTTTTTATTCCAAGTCTGTGTTTATGCTTCTTTAGAGATTAAATGTCTACATCACCACTTTGATATAACTTCTTGTAGACTGTTTTATTGCATGTATAGTGGTTAAGTGTGAAACACCCATTATAAAACACCGTATAATTATTTGCAGCTCACTCTGACTTAATATCAATGTAGTCCTCAGGCAATCACTACTGTTTCTCACCATGATATACAAAAGAATGAGAATATTTGATTCAAAATAAGAGTCAGGAAACTCATTACTTTATTTCATGGTATGCAGAGCGAGGAGTAATGCAACAAAAATCCAGTTTTCAGTTTTTTTAACACATAAAAATGAACGGATCTGAGCACGAGAGGTTGAGACGATCACAGAAGAAACACCGGATAGCTCGTTAAATTCACCACGAATGTCTTTGACACATAAGACATTCATGAATGTGTCACTTTATGCAATTAAATTAAGACGTAATATCAAAATCTTTCACAAGACTAAACGTTGAAGTCTTTGAACTTCACACTTTTTTGTGGTTCTAGCCCTGAATTCCTCAGGTCTCTAACCCCCGACTGCTGTTTGTCCATCTACTCATCCAGGCCGTCTCGAAGACCGACTTAGCTCGTCCAAACTGTCCCTTACTGCTGTATAGAGTCCAAATTCTCCTTGAGTCTGCGGGTCATGCTGGGGATCAGGTTAATGTGGTCGTCCACACAACTGCCCACACAGCGGTCCATGAGCGAATGAACAGCCGGCTCCTTTGCACCGGAGTCAAAAAGATCCTTCGCCTTATCGTTGCAGTGCATCGTGCATCTCATCAGACGATCCTGAGGACAAGGAGGAGGGTTTCTACTTCAGAAAGTCAAGAGTTCAGCCTCAACCAGTCATGAGAATTTGATGCTTGTTTTAAAAACGTGAGAAAAATTAAAATATAGGTTTTCCTCCATGACAGCATTGATCTTCTACAAGCTTTTGGATGCAAGACACCACGGACGTTTACACCTAAATCTTGATCCTGAAGCAAGAGACGATGCCACAGAATGGTGACGTCACATATTCAGTTTGACATCTTGCAAAGAGTTTCAAACCACAGAACTGAGCCTACTTCTTTAAACTTAACAACCTATCTGATAAATGCTTTAAAAATTTTATTGTTTATCCAGTGAAGTACCACCAAATACCAAAAACAAAATTACATGACTATTCTTCATTTAAGCAGTCGTTTTTTTTTTTCTTTACTTCCCAATGGTCAACTATAATTGTTAATTATTATGGAACAAGTTGAAAGACGAGTTCCTGTTCAGATTTGTAGTTTTACCCTTTACAACATATAAATGGTCTAAGAGATAAAAATATGGGCTTAAAGAAAGAGAATTAATAAACTCCATCTAATATTGAAAATCTTTTCTTATTTTCCTAACATAGCATTATTCTTATTATGCTCTTAGATGGCAGGTTTACTTGTGGTTCCTATAGTTTCTAAATGAGAAGCAAAAGGCAGAACATTCAGGTTTCAGGCTCCTGTCTTGTGGAGCCAACTTTTGTTTGTTTGTTTGTCTGTGAGACTGACACTTTTGTTTTTTAATCCTATAGTTAGGGAAGGCTTGAGTTTCCTGAGCTATCCTTTAGTTAAGCTCCTATAAATCTAGATCAGGGGTCTGCAACCTGTGGCTCTGGAGCCACATGTGGCTCTTTGGTCCCTCTGCAGCGGCTCTTTCAAGCTGTGACCAAAACTGAAATAAAACTGAATTTTATAGGCTGTTAAAACAACAACTAAAATGACTAGTTTTAGCAGTTTTCCTGTAATTTTTTTATTTTTTTTTATTTTTGCAAATACTGTATATGAATACTAGGAACATTATGAGGAGTAAAACATACTCAATTTCACTTTGGGCTTTATTTCTTCAAAGTAGTATTAATATTTTTTCTACAGTTAAAAAAAAAAAATCACATAACCTGATAAACTTTAGTTTTTAGAAATTGTGCAGAAACTATATTGTTTTTTCCTTCTTTACAAGAATCTTGTCGTTTATCTTGTCAGAATGTAAAAAAAAATCAAATGTTAATAATCATCATAATTTTGGTTTCATAAAATCACCCCTACTGTCCAGAAAAGCGCCCTCCAAGAAACTTAAAAGTGGCCCATGGGCCACCAGTTGAGAATCCCAGTTGTAGCAGGTACTGTGGCTCCGAACACGTTTAATTTAGACACCGAAGGGGCAGAAATGGCTCTTTCGATCGTAAAGGTTGCAGACCCCTGGTCTAGACTGGTGCAGGACAAACTGACATTTCTTAACTCTGTTGCTGCCTTTACTCTCCATATTTGTTTTTTTTTTTCAATTATTGCAGAAATTAACTCGCTTTTTCTTGCCATAGAAACCACACATGGACCAACAGCTGCTGGGTCTGCGTCTCTTTCCTGTCTTTTCAAACCCCAACAGGTTGAGGCAGGTGACCATTCATCCTGGGCCTGGTTCTGCTGAAGGTTTCTTCCTGCTCAAAGAGTCATTCCTGTTCACTAACACCAAAGTGCTTTAAATCTGAATCCATTGCCATGTGATGTGACGAGTGTGACTTCTGTTGTGAATTGGCACTTATAAATAAACTGAACTGAATAATGCTTTTGTCCACTTTAAATTTAAATTTTTACTTTAAAAAGACAAGGAGCTGCACAGAACTCAGTTCCTCAACTCACCTACATCTAGTTTAAACTGTCCAGATTTGTTACCACACACTCTTGACAAACCAATCTAAAAAACTATAAAGTTTCACTATTTTTATCCATTACCATCCCTGCACAAACATTGTTTTAGTTGATGTAAAGATATATGTGAGTGTGTACCTCACCTGAAACTTCTCCAGCTCTGACGTGACTATTCCCTGAGCCTGAGCCAGAGGAGTGCGACACTGGTCGATACACTGATGTACCTGGGACATGGAGTCTGAGGGTCTATCACAGCAGTCTGCACTGCACCTGAACATCAGACCCTGCAGCAGGTACACACACACACACACACACACACACACACACACACACACACACACACACACACACACACACACACACACACACACATCAGTGGGACATAATCTTCTGTAAAGGAGTAAAAAACATAATATATGACATCTACCTGCATCTTCCGGATGTGGTCTCTCTCCAGACTTTGGACCATTTCTTCGACCACATTCGAAACGCGTGCCTGATGTGCCTCTGCCATCTTCACTCGGTTTGGACACACACACAAAAACGTAAAAAAAATAAACTCTTTAAAAGAGTTCCTAAACTAAATCAGACCGAACCAAATAGAACTATTAAAGTGGAAAAGTAATGTCCTCTAAGAAGCTGTCGCTAAGTTTATTTACAATTTATTATATAAGGTCACCTCCATTCAAAGCATGTTTCAAGATGAGAGACTTGCGTCACTTCCGCTTGTCTTCCGCCTCTTCTGAATAACTTCCGCTTCCAAACAGCACCAGCAACTTTCAAAATAAAAGATGACATTCCATCATGAGTGAAAACTGATACAGTATTAAAAAGATGACAAACTTTTTTTTTTTAAGCTCAGTAACAAATAGAGAACACTGAACAACGTGAGCCATTAATAAACTATGGCGACCAGGGTTTTATAAGTTTACTTAAATCTGGATAATTCAAATACGTTTTTCTTTGTTGTTGCTGTAACTGGAACCCTGTTCCATTCCACCACATTCATGTGGAGGAATGACAAATAAACAACCTTGAATCCTTGAATATAAAAAGATTCTCTAGTAAAGAAACATTTTAAAACTGATCAAACTGATTCCTTGTCAGCTCCTTGTCCCAATGGTCATATTGTCACAAAGAAATACAGTTCATTCACATTTCATATTTGCTTCTAGTGAAAAATGGCAAACATGACAAATTAAGAATTATAAAACATCAAGGTTCATGATCAATAAAGATTAAAGTAAATAAATAAATGTTCAGTCAATTACAAAGCAGTTTTTTGACCAACAGGTGATGCTCAACGAAAAGCTAAACAAAAAAATGAGAAGCTGTGCATATCTGAGCATAGCATGTACATTAATATGTTAATAAATATTATAGATTTTTTTAAAGTGCACAATAAACAAAAAATACCAGACATGAAGAATTACCAAGCAGAGATAATGTAGTGAAAAATAACCATCTAAGAGTTTTTAACAGATTTGTTTCCTGTTGGTCATCTTCATTTTGTGAGATTCGAATTTGTTAAATAGTGGTTTTAACACTTGTTTAGTTTAGATTAAATTCTGATTTAATAAGATTTCTGCGAAGAAACATCCCTTGTTAGTACAGTTTTTCCTGTGGTCCAACACGCTGACGCTTTTATTGTGAAACTCAAATTTAAGCGTATCCGGAAGTGTGCTCAACGTTCACGGTTTAATCCCGACTCAAACGTTGGTTACGTACTGTAACCCCAGATTCTATGAATGTAGGCGTAGCCCTTTAAGCCACACCT
>JARVGS010000672.1:20262079-20281270 GCA_031762315.1 Hypsolebias antenori
ATGTTGCTGCTGATCTGTTTCATGTTGCTGCTGATCTGTTTCATGTTGCTGTGTTCATCCGTGCTCATCTGCTCACACAGACTCATGTTCGTGCTGCTGTTCGGCCTATTGTTTTTATGCCACTGGTGCTCAGTGTATTTTTAGCTTAACATTTTTCTTAGTCCACATAGATCTTATTACTGTTTTTCATTTACATTTTATTGTTGGGTAACTGGGACCCTGTGTACACAATTTTGTTCCACCGGATGTACTATAAGTGGTGGAATGGCAAATAAAGAAACTCTGACTCTTTGTGTGGACCAGAATTATTTTTTAAATAAATCCAAACCAGGAGCCACTTGTTGAATGAGCCTGGTTCAGATGATCAGTGAACTGTTTTGTTTTCATCTACATTTTGGCGTCCTGAAGCTTTTGGAAATGTCACAACCTCTTTATTGTGACACATTTCTAAAAAATAATCAAACATTGTTCCCAGCTCTGATATATGGAGACTTGTCTTTTGATCAGACAATCCAAATAAAGGCCCATGTGACCCACGGGGGCAACAATGGGTGGCATTGACCATCTGAATAAGGATATGTCTGTTTGGTGGTGTTTGTCCACCAAGCTGTCCCCTCAGGTAGGGGCGGGGGTGGACAATGGTACCAGAGCCGCCTGTCAACCAAGAACATGTGACAGGACTGGAGATTTTAAAAAGGGGGTGACGACCACCTCACAGCTCCAAAATCTTGAAGATGAGGTTTCTACTGCCACTGCTCGGTGCTGTGGCACTGCTTCACACTGGTAAGAGCAGATGTAATGTTAAAAATGACAAATATGTGAAACTCATGTTGATAATCTGAATTTTGCCTAACAGAGTATTAGTTTTTCTGTCTGAGCTGACGGTTTTTATGGTTTTCAGTCTTTTCAGCATCTCTGGAGTCTGCAGAAGATGAGGAAAAAGTCACTCCATCTGGTGAGGGTGTGTTTTTATTCATAAAACAACACAACAAATATCAAAAGGGTGGAATATGTGTGACTGAAAACTTTTCTCTCCATTCAGATCAGCTGGCTCGGCTGCAGAAAATAGGTAAAATACACCAAGAAGTTGATTGCACTAAAGATCCTGGAGACTTTTTAACTGAAATGTCGCCCTTTTTTTTGATTTTCCAGAACAAAATGTGTCACAGTTTGGTTTTAAATGTAGTGATTGTGTTTGTTCTCAGCAGTTTGCCCCATTTTCTTGTTTTTGCATAAATTTATCTTTTTTCTTTTCAGATCAGATTGAGTTTGAGGCAGCTCAAAAAGAAAAGGCAGCTCAGATCAATGGTAAGTTTGAATAAGAACCAAAAATAACTTTGCTGGAATAATTAATAATAATAATAATAATGACAATAAAATACTTTTTCCTCTCAAGTTACAGGGGAACAAAATGAAGACAGCCGTAACCTTGGTAAGGTTCATTAAAATGGTGATTTCCTAGAAAAAAAAATTAAAGACGAATAGCTGATAACTTGTTAATATATATTTTTAACCTTTACCCTCACAGAGGCTGTTCTAGATGGATCTGGTAAGTTATGCAGAAAACAGTGATTTAAAATTTATTAATTTATAGATGTTATAAATTTCAAAACTAGTTAAATAATGTAAAGAGCAGAGCATAACTTAACAAAACAAACAAATATTTAAAAAATGTTCACAGCAAGAGGAGATGTTTATAAGTGGAGGGTCGAGTTAAATGTTTGAAGTAAATTTAATCTTATTCATGTTTCTGCCGTAAACACTTCATTTATCTCGGGGTGTTTTTAACAGTGGAGGAGCACATCGAGAGCGATGGAGAAAGTGAAGGTAAGAGAGACAAACAAACAATCAGGAAATCAGTGAATGCTGCTGAAACTGTGAAGAAGCTGAAACTGATTAAAGCTAAAAGAAGCAGAACACTAGCTGAAGGCTAAAAGAAGAAAAATGCTGGCTAGAAGCTAAATGTAGGAGAAGTTTAGCTAAAAGTAGCAAAAGGCTTGCTAGATGGTAAGAGTGACAAATGGCTAGCCAAAAGCAAAAAAGCTAAACACTATAGCTGAAAAGAGCAAAAGACTAACTAATAGCTAAGAATAGCAAAAAAGCTAGTTAAAAGTAGCAAAAGGCTAGCCTAAAACTAAAGTAGCAAAAGGGTAGCTAAATTCTAAATTTGTAAAAGTATCAAAAGATTAGCTAAAAAACAGAACAGTAGATAAAGGCTAAAATTTGCAAAAAATATATAGAAGCTAAAAGCTACTAAATGCTATGCCAAATGTAGCAAAACACTAGCTAAAAAGCTAATATAGAAAATGCTCAGTCAAAAATATATAAAGTTTAGCTAAATCCAAAAAGTAGTAAATGGAGTATGACAGTAGCTAAAAACTAAAAGGTTTATAAAAAGACAAAATATACCGTTAAAGCAGATTTAAAAAATTATTCAAGGAATCGAAAAGGACATATTGTGTTATTTATGAGGAACATATATTTTGAAATAGTATAAAAGTTATATAAAAAAAAAGTCCCTGCAGTCATTTCTTGAATGAATGTTTGAGTATGCAAATGGCTAAAATAGCACAACTTTGTAGAAGTAGTTATAAAAAACACAAACAACAGTGTGAATGTTGATCCAGCATTCTCATTAATAATGTGATTTAACCCTGTCTAACTGAGAAACTATCCTCTGCAGAGCAAACAAAGGCCTCTGATGATGCAGCTCCTGAAGGTGACCTTTAATTACAGTTCACAGTTAGGCCTCTAGGGGGCAGTAAAGGACAGTTATAAAAATCGGACAGAGGACAGTCTCATCTAAAATGCTTCATTTGTTTCCCTTTCACACAGAAGCAGAGTGCTCTGAGGACACTGAGAGTGAGTCAGTGAAAAGACATCTTTCAGAAAGTTCATTTTAAGCTTCTGTTCAGCTGCCACTTCATGTTTGTATTTGTCATTTTCTGACAGGGAGACAAAGACGAGGTGAGATGGTCATTTTGTGATGTTTAAAGTTGACTCATTTTGGGGCTAATTTTGATTAGGGGTGCAAACAAAAGACAAAGTTTCCAAAAACATGTGGTCAATTCAATATGTTTTTCTAGACGCAGAGTGTCCTGGGAGCAGTTCGGGTGAGTTAACAAAACACTTTTATAAGAAATACCTTAAGAGCACCTGCTCTGATTTTCTTCTTGTTCCCTACAGATGAAACCACTCAGAAATCACCTGAAGAAAAAGGTTCAAACCTCAGTTTGTAACATGACAAAACTAAATTATAGGGAGGACAGAACCCAGTTCCTTGACCCAGAATTTACCTGCAGAGACTTGATTATGGTGAACTGTTTGGGGCAGAGCAGTAAAAAGTCTAAATTGTGGGTTGCGCAATGACGCAGAGGAGAAAACAGGACCGGTCACAGCCAGTTTCAGCTAGACGTTTAAAAACATTTATAGTGTTGACTTCTCAAGTCTGTAGTTAAAAAATAAAAAAACTCAAATAGACTTTACCCTTACTTCATGGCCGCAGAGAGTTTACTATATTTAGTGTTGCTTAAATAGGTAATTAAGTCACCACAGAGTTGAGCTAATCTGATTTGACCTATAAAAAAAAGTGAGATTTGTTTGTTTGAACCTCTCTGTATGCGAGTAAATGTAGGACAAGAATCCAGGACACTTGAAGACGCCCCCAGATACTTTTTGGGCTTGATTTATGCAGTTTCATTAAGTTATTTCAAGATGAAGATGCACCTCCTGAAAGAACTGGCTTTGATTTAAGCTTGCTGATGAACTTCAGATGTTCTCAGGGCCGCAATCAAGGAGAAGTTCAGCATCTTGCAGCAAATCCTAACCCTCTGGGGAGTAGAATCTGTAAAATAAATAAATAAAATAATGCTGCATTCATAATTCATTCAGTCCCAGTCAGGGTAGTGAGTCAGAAGCACCTTTTGATTCAGTTGCAGAACAGCTGCATTGTGATGTGTAAAGCTGGCGTAAAGGAATCCTGTCTGTCCCTGTCACACAGATATGTGAAAAGCAACACTGCAGCACGAAGACCCCAGCGATTAGCCATCACCCCGTGCCTGAGCTGCATTACACCTTTCATCAATAAAAGGGGAATAATCCCACCTGTCTGAATGACCCGTCTCCTGTTTTCTGTCACACGATCACAGCTTTTATTGTGTGAATGTTTACGAAGCATCTCGTTCCACAGTTTTTGTACTATTTCAACAAATCATATATCAAAATGTTCATGCAAAGGGTGGTGCAACATTAGCTTTTTGAAATATATAGACTTTTGTGCCACTTTTTCTCATAGAAAAGGAATTTTGCTAATTTTACATCATATCTTTAAATCTGTTTACAACCTTTTACTGCTCCTTGTTCTGGTTTAGCTTCTTGGTGCAAATCTAAACTTTTGTTTGTTTTTTTTTACTTTGAGCTGTTTTGTGCTACTTTCCAATTCTAACTACATTTTTGTGCTTCTTTCTCCCAGTTTCAGTTGTTATGCTCCTTTCAGCTTATTTGTGCAAGTTTTTTTTCTGCTAGCTGTTTTAGCTTTTTTGGCCAATTCCACATTTTTTCCCACTCCTTTCAACTTTTTTCACCCTAATTCAGCAACAATGTGCTTTC
The DNA here is from genome assembly GCA_031762315.1 of Hypsolebias antenori. Taxonomy (NCBI): domain Eukaryota; kingdom Metazoa; phylum Chordata; class Actinopteri; order Cyprinodontiformes; family Rivulidae; genus Hypsolebias; species Hypsolebias antenori. Next base: position 20,266,688 of record JARVGS010000672.1, read on the forward strand.
TACACTTCCTTCTGGTAAGCTTCTGATTTTTATTTTTTTTGTTGCTACTTTTCAGATTTTTTTTTTTTTTGCAAATTTTGGCTTTTCCCCCAGAAAACTTCCATTTTTTGTGCACATTTCTGCTTCTTTCAGCCTAAGTAACTTTCTAATTTGTTCTAAATTAAGCTTCTACTTTTTTCGCTTTCAGCTGTTTTCAGATAAATTCAAGTTTTCCGTGGTAATCTCTGCTTTTTTCAGCCTAACAACTTTTCTCTAATTTAAGCTTATGCTCGTTTCAAGTTATTTTTGCTACCATTTAGCTGTTTTAATGCGAATTGTATCTCATTTCAGCTTCCTTCTGGTAAACTACTTTTGTCTTTTCAGCAATTTTTTCTAAGATTTTTTTTAAGGCAAATTTTCTAATTTTTATGCTAATTTCTGCTTAAATCTAATTCAGGAAACATTTTCTGCCCTTTAAAAAAAAAAAACTAACTTAGGCTTCTTTCATTTCAGCTGTTCCTGTTCACACTGCATTTTCACAGGAAATAGTTTCTTTAGTTATAGTATAGGGCCAGTATTTCCATAAATAAGTCAAGGAATCAAAGTATTTGTTTTTCTTCCAATTTTTATTTCAACTTTTTTCATCCACAAGTGTGGAGCACATTTTGACATACAAAAACAAAATCTTTGGTACTAATGAAAAAATAAAAATTAAGGCAACTACAGCGTCTAGATGTGAAATGCATTAAATTCTGCAGTCAAGCAACCACACGCACTGGTGGCATGCAACACACTGTATGTTTGCACTCATCCTAAAGAGCTCTGCTTCAGAAAACTGCAGCTTTTACCTCCAGTTTTAAAGGTATCCTTCCTTTTTTTTGGTTTTTGAACACTCAAAAAGGAAAAAGGCATCTAGAACCTAATCGCCTTAAAGGTGCAACCATACTAGAAGTAGCTGCTCTAAGGTGAACGAGGGATAAATAAGGCTAAAGCAAGAACCATCAATGCAATCAAGTTTTAACAGGAGACTTAAGTTTGTTATTTTTTTGAGTACATTATTTGAGCTGGTTGACATTCTGTTACACCCCTCACACCGAGGTGATCAGTTTCAGGCTGATGGAAACATATAATTTGGCCTTTGTCATTTCTGTTCTTGCCTGGAACTGTGCTGACCTTTAAGTGTTCACAAAGTGATATGTTTCCAATTATTCTGACGGAGCTCACATAGCGTGTACTCTTCTACCACGACAAATTAAACTGAAACACTCGTTACGATATTGTTGCAGAATAAGATATAAACCATAAAATCAACTTCAGCAAACTTATTTTTGTTCTTTATAAGAAACGAAGTGTGAACTGAGAAGACAAGTATGTGTGGTGTAAAATATAAAATACTTGGGAGTTGAGCATAAACAATAACCTTGTTTTTAATCCCATAAACAGCATTACTTTCAGCATGTGTTGACTGGAGAATTACATTTGCAATGAGCTAATACTGCATTTTTAAGTGTGTTGTGTAAAATAAAAACAGTCACTGTATATACAGAGTTACAAAAACAAAATAAAACTAATTAGTATTAACAATATTTCAACAGATGTAACTTTTTACAGAATGATATGAAGGAAAGTTTCCAATCGGAACAAACAGCAAAATCTAGGTTGATTATGAACCACAGGAGCAACAAGTCTTTTCAAATTTTTTTTTTTTTGCTTCTTTCTTCTACAACAGTTGGCTCAAGGTAAGCGATATAATTTGGCCTTCCAACTTTTGGTGTGCACTGAAGCGGTTTTATTTTATTTGTTTCCCCTCCCCTGCTTAGGATGCAGTTGCATGCTCAAAAGATGCCATAGATGAAGATGGCCATGATGGCAGCGCTGATCAGGCCAGAGATGGGTACCGTCACGAACCACGCCATGAAGATATTTCTAAACAACCGCCAATCCACCGCCTTCTTTGAACGAAGCCATCCCACTGCAACCACAGAACCCACCTGAAAACACAGAAAATTCTCATCAGCTTCCGTTAATGTGTAAAATGCCAGAAGGAACTAGTGCCATATTTGGACTTTCCAGCAGACGGTTTACAGTCTTTTCCTGTGTCTCATTCAAATGTCCAAACCACAGTGTTTAACTAGCCTACCTTGCAGTGGGTGGTGGAGACAGGCAGACCAATGTTCGAGGCAACCACGACAGTCAGGGCTGAGGCCAACTCAATGCTGAAACCACTGCAGGAAAAAAGAAAACAACACTCATGTCTCATGTGATGTGTCTGAGTGGCCTGCTAAATTCAGAGACTGGTTAATGTCTGCAAAGGATGTGGCTTTAATGACTGGGAGAAAAAACTTCTGTGGTGTCTAGTCTGTACCTTGAGGGTGTAATAGGTGTAAGGTCCTTGCCCATAGTCTGGATCACCCTGCGACCCCATACCCAGAGTCCAGTGCAGATGCCCACGCCGCCATACAAGAGAAGCCAAGTGGGCGTCACCATGTTTGAGGTCACGCTGCTTGTTGTGTAAACCAAATACAGAGCTATCAATGGTCCAATGGCATTGCTGCGGAACAAAAAGTGAGGTTATTTCAACAACTGTCAGTCATGAGAAGTTAAAATGTCACCAACAACCTGACAGAGCGCAGGTTTTATCTTATCAGCCTGACTAGTAACACCGTGACCTTCACGACACAGTCCTTACCTCACATCGTTTCCACCATGAGCAAAAGATCCAAAGCAGGCCGTAAGGATTTGTAGGAACTGAAACAAAGTGGAGACTTCTGGCTTGTCTTCCTCAAGCTTGTCATCTATAGAGCTTTGGCTGCTGCCTGCATCTTCGTTACTGATTTCTAGTGTCACGTCACCTTCTCCTAGACCTTCAGGCGTTGTGTTCTCTGCCACAGCGTTGCAGTAGCTGGTGTAACTGTCCATGCGGATACGCTTCTTTTCGTGACCACCAGACCCTGGGCCCTTGTCGCCATCCTCTACAGCACGGATGTCTCCTTCTCTGTGTCTGAAGTCTCCGTGCATGCCGATGATGGCCATAGTGTATGAGGTGTAGCTGTTGTTCCGCCGGATGGGTCGGTCACCCGCCTCACCCATGCAGTCACCAACCTTGGCCAGGTGGAGCTTGTGTAGGAGGTCTTTGTAGAGGCCCGAGTCCTTGTGGACTGTGTGGTACTGGGAATAACCATTATTTGGAATCTGTGTTGATCTGTTGTTGAACTGGGTCTGGTTGTTGAAGTGGACCTGATTCAGAGCGTTTGCACAGCCGTTACCGTTCTGTACTTGGTTGTTAGTTTGGGGGATTTTGGAGGCTTTAGAAAAAGGAAGGGAGAAAATACATTAATGTTTATTCATGACTGAATTGTATACCACCTAATCTGCCTGAGTAATTTTAATAACTTCACTAGGTAGTTTTTTCTTGGCAAACTTACCACTATTTTCATTGCTGTAGTCTGGGTCATCTGAATCTCCAATGTTAAACGCCACCCTGCGTTCCTTATTTTCCCCGTCATCAGAATCTCCAATGTCAAACGCCACCCTGCGTTCCTCGGGGGCAGGCTGGGGTTCAGAAGATGAGTTTTGATTGACAGCTGGCACAGTAGGTGCGGACGTTTCCTTGGCAGTCTGTTTCAAGATGGGACAGTGGGCCTCACCGAGCTCTCTCTTTTCCATCAGGGGGCTCTCGGAGGGGCTGGAAGACTTGTTCTCTCCTAGCAGGAGAGAAGATAAAATAGATCATGTCCAAACATACGCGATCCGGAAAAGAAATTCTAGACGAGCGTGTGTGAACTTTCCCACTTAATCTGTAAGAATTGTGTAATAACAGAATCAAGAGGCTTTTGTCCCGTTAACATTTCACACGTTTAACATCTGTTCACAGGATCAGATAAATTGTCTGTATCTACGTTAGTTAGCAAGTAAAAAAAAAATCAATTTAATAACTAAAGTAATATGATATTAATAATAATAAAAAAAGACTGAACACAAAACAGAGCTCAGTTTATAAAGAAAACCAGAAACTCTGTTGCAGTTTATTTTCTGATAAAGAAATGAGTACATTACTGTTCACCATTTAAACCTCTTTAAGGTTAGAGCTTAAGCAGATATCCTCTTCCCCTTTTCCCAGCACACAGCAAAAGTCAACACCTTAACTCAACTTAGGGTTATTTTAGGTTTTGAGCCGACAACCAATAATAGACTCAATTAACCAACTTGTGCACTGATTAGAGGCACACCCAGAAATATCACGCACGGTCAGATTACCCTAAGCTTGAAATTTTAAGATGAATTTGTCAGACACACAACTCTTTTTAAAGACCATTTCTAATAAACAGTTTTAATTATGAAATTTTCTGTGATTTTGTAGTCTTCCAGAGTTTTTGTGCATATTTCAGGAAAAAAAAACCATGCACATACAAAAAAATTAATATACATTAATAAAACACACATGCATGATGGTTAAATTGTACGATGCCCCTACATCCAAACCATACATTTTGTACCCTCTTCTAACAAAATGTTAATCCAGGATTATAAAGTATATTTTCAGGTGACTTGTCATCAAAGTGCCTCATTTATGAAGAAAAGAAAAATCCTCCTAAGCTCCATTTGCTGGATTAACATAAGCCTTCCTAGAAATTAGGTTGAAACTGCAATGACTGATTTACTTAATGGCTAAAAGTGATTTTTCAGAAGTCAGAGGAAGCTGATGACAATTTGAAATATTTTTTTTTTCAACACACAAATTGGACTTACGTTCAATCTTTTTCTTGAGTAGAGGGCAGATGATAAACCAGACCACAATGGCGGTCAGCAGAGAGCAGCCCAATGAGATGAGTAAGATGCCCCACCAAGGGATTTTGTCAAATCCCAGCACTGAGGGATCACCAAGGTCCACAGGAAGAAACACAAAGAAGGCAAATAGAAAAAAGGGCAGTTTATAAGACAAGGCAGCAGGAGCTACCATTAAAATATAAAGCCACATTTTAAAAACAGCAACAAAATACAATGGTTTAGTTTGTAAGAAAATGTAAACCATTGTAATAATTACAAGCACACAAGAAGATTAAAAAAAAGATTAGAAGTTAGAGGAAAATCTTTCTCCTACATATAATATGAACGGCACAAATTATTAAAAATCACCTACAGGGCAAAAAAATGTCTAGAACCATGACAAGTTTTTACTCTAAATATGCCTGCAATGCTTCGATGTGCCACATTTATAAATGAAATGCATGTGTAGCTCCATATGTGAACAGTTATGCAACAGGTGAAGCAGCCCAAATGTCACCATGACTCCTAAATACTCAGCAACTGTACATGGACAAGGAATTCCTTAAAAGGGGCTAAAAAGGGAAAACAAGAAGGGGGTGGGTAAAGTTGTAGCTGTTCGCTATAGGGCACCCTCTTGCCAAGACTGCAGCAAAGTTGGTGCAGTAGACGTAAATGCAGCATGGTGCGTACAGGGAGCATCTTGAATTTCCCTTTGGAGCTAGTTATTTTTGTCAGACAATGCAAGTAAGCATTAAAATTCAGAGAAAACAAAAGGAAGTGGCTGAAAAGACCAATGCTGCTTCTGACCAGGTGACCTTGGCTGTGCATAATTTCAAAAACTTGCTTGGGGAGGTTTGGTTTGTTTAAGATAAACAAAAGGAAATGAGGGGTAAGGGTAAGTGATAAGTGTGTGCTTCCAGGTTAATTTGAGGGCAGAGTCCACGGTGTACTCTCTACACTGAGTCACGCTGCAGCACAAGACTGCAGAGCATCAAACTGATGTTTACCAGTTGCGCAATAAAATTTCACAGCCTTCAGAACAGGCAGACAATGTGGCTTTTTAGGAGTTGAGCTTCTTTATTATTATAAGAGTAGGCAGACTAATATGTAGTCAGACATCCAGTCATAGGTGTGGTTTAAGTCACAAAAAGCAATACTCACAGTTTATAATATATAAAAAAGGCTGCAGATAGAATTTTGATCAACATTCCTATAAACTGAAGATGATCATATTGAACAACCATGAAGTGGGAATGAATGAGAGTGCACAGGAAGTGAAATTGAACCTGGCTGTGCTAGAGATCACTTCCTGGAAATGTTCAGTAGCTTGCATCATCACTCAGTGCCATGGTTAGTTTTGTTTTTTTCTCTTTTTCCTAGCATGTGCTTTTCACTGCAAAGTTTACTTACAATGATAATTAAACTGTCAAGTTTATGACTCACTTGGCAATTAAGTCTGATTTTCCGGACCTTTGGGTGCAACCGAATCTGCCATAGACTGAACTTGACACCTCTATTATGCATCTGAGACAAAAATATCTGTGATACATCTGCTGTCAGAAGCCACTTCTCTAAGATAATTAAGATGTTGCTTCAGGACATTAAAAAGTTTTGTATGCAGTGGGGTGCCTAGCTGTAGAAGACCAGTTTACTCCCCTAACCAACCAGCATTAAGCACCAAAAGGGATTTTCTGGGAGAAAATGTACAATGTGTGCGATTTATTTGTCTCGATTTGTGACAAACTGTTAAATAAAGTAGTGGGAATTGGGCTGTAGCTACCGGTAAGTGATTTATTATGTGCTGATAAAACCAGTCACACCAGTCACCTGTAAATTATTATCAGATGACCCTTACATTCTTTGGCTCAACCTAATATCATTTTCGTGCATGCCAACTTAAGCTCTCAATCTATGCTTTTATAAGTACAGTACAGGAATGTGCTGTGGGACGCCTGGTGTCACATCACACTGCTATGCTAACGCGCCGATTTGATGAGCCAAGTCTTACAGCAGGACACGCTGTACTCTTGTCACTGCAGATCCAGCTGCATTTGGATTGGCTATTTCTTTCTTTTTCATTTGTCTGTAAATTATGGTGCCTTTCCATCAAGGAAAGCTTATCCTGCGGGAATTGATGATGATTTTCCCATGTGGTGACAATTTGTTTGCATATAAACAAAAAAAATTTGATACTGGATGTGAATTATTGATTCACAACTAAAATGTCTAATGCAACGCTCACACCTTTTTATGTGAGGTACCCATTTACTGGACCTCATGTATTGTGTTCATCCAGACAGTGTCTGACTAAGCAGGATTATGGGCTACGCTGGTACTGCAAGTGATCTCCAGTGCACCAAATCTGGTGAAATTCTGGCCTGTAGCCACCATTTAAAGGCCCAGGCCAGCTAACATCTTGAACTTTTAGGTCCTGTAGAGAGAAGAACACACAGGAGCAAAAGTAGCTCATTTAATAAAAATGTTTTGGGAGAATTTAAGCAACAACAACAAAAAAAAGTAATCAAAGTCTGAGCAGCAACTATTAGAAACATACACAATAAATTCAACAACACTATTTACTTCTCTTTTCCTTCTCCAAGTCAGATGACAGTGATGTAAAGAGTTAAGTCTTATTTCCATCACCCTGTGGTGCTCCACTCTAAACCGCGATTCCAGCTTTAACCCACACAGAACCACAAGCATGAGAGACCCAAAAACATGTTAAAATAAACACGGCCTCTGTGAAAATGGTAAACAGTCTGGTTCCATCTGGATGTGTGTGGGAATCCGGCAGCCTGAGGGAGCTGTTTATTCTAAACTGTGGCTGCAGGCAGTCATGCAGAAAAAAACGAGACAACAATACTCACTCGGAGCGCCACTGAACAGGATGGACAATAGGTTGATTCCCATGGTCATAGCATAGAAGACAGGCAGTGCCTTCAGCCCGTTAGGAACAGGGTTTTTCTGCAAGAAATGAACCAAGCAGCTATTCAGAAATATAAGGAAACTGCATGATGGAACTAGACAAATCTGCTGTCAAGTTACCAGAAAATAAATAAACTTAAAATAAACCTGTGTGCAAATTACATTTACCTTTTGTAGGATGAACTTGCTCACAAAGTAGAAAACAATGCCTGACATTATACCAGACAAAAGAGGACTCAGGAACCAGGACGCAACTGTAAATAAGTGGATTTACAATTAGTCAATCATTTATTTCACTGTATGAAGTAATCATGAAACATCAAGATAAACTCTCTGATTTATGAAGCGTTAATATTTTATTTGCAATCCATATGTGTTCATTTGAATAAACTTGCAATAGACACAAACCCAAAGGCCCAAACCACATGCAGCAGCTCTTAAAAGCCATTGTGAAATCAGGTCATGTGTCATCTATTGCATCGCGCCTTTTCACTTATGTTGACAGCTTAACAAATGACCCATAATAAATGTCCGTCTTCTTCATTCATACACCTAAAACTAATTGTTTTTGACTATAAAACATTTTTATTTTGTGTGCGTGCTGTGGACTTAGGTTGGAGTCAGAAAATATAATTTTGACCACCTTTTATTATCTGGTCGACCTAAGATGTATAAATTCAGACTTTTGATCACAACACTTCAGCACATATAATTTTGCCTTTACATCAAAGCAATACAAAAGGACATGTGAGGGTCAACAAAGTAAAATATCTTACCAATACGGAGCAGTTCAAGCCACCTGACTCCTTGTTGACCCTTGGCAACCAGTGAGAAACCAATAGTAGCACCAACAATGCAGTGTGTACCAGAGATGGGAAGCTTAAGGAAAGAAGCGGCCAGCTGCCACACAGCAGAACCTAAAACAATCAATTAAGAACAGTTCACATTATCCCATCTCTTTTATGCAACCATTTGGATAAGATCAGCTACAACTCAAGTACTCACCAAACATGGCACTGACAGACCCAGCCATCAGCACGTGCTCTGTCCCATTGTACATGTTTACATCAATGATACCCTTGCGGATAGTTTCACTCACTTTGGCCCCAATTAGTACAGAGCCCAGGGTCTCAAACACTGTGGCCAGAATGCACGCTTGTCGCAAAGTTACAACTCCAGAGCCAACGGCTGTGCCAAAAGAGTTTGCAACATCATTTGCACCCACAGAAAAGGCCAAAATGAAGGCGATGATGAAGCCAACAATTAGAAGCCACATGTAATCTGTCAGAGGAGTGGGGGCTGCTGCTGTCGTAGCCAAGATAATTGCAACTGTAGTTGTTGAAACCATGACTGCAGACTATAGTACAGTATTTCCTTCACAATCTTAAGGGAAAGTAATGCCTTTGAAAATATCTACACAACACTACTTTAAAACAGTAGCTACAAAAATGAAGAGGTAATGTGGTAAAAATAAATAGCTCTTCTTAAAGCCCACCTGTATTAACAGGATTTCAACAGTGCAAAGCTGTAAAAATAGTTCTGGATCTTAACCAGAAACTAATTAAAGTAAACTAAAAGATTTATTGCTATCCTGTAATTATACTGGATGTTTTGTAGATTTTGGGGTGCTTGGATGTCAAGCAGATTGTGCAACCAGCCATTGTGCAACTGTGACTGCAGGTGAGCAGGGGTGCATTCTGAAATAAAGAGAGAAACACACAGAAAGAGACTACTAAATCAGTTTCTCCAAGGTTTATGCACACAAAAAGATTACACAGAACAGCAACGTTTTCTTGGCGAGCTAATAAAAGTTTTAAAACCATCGAAATGCATTTTAATACTTCTGAACTGGGTAAATAAAAAAGGGACAGACAGATACTGAAGTGTAAGCTTAAACCGGAAGACGGTCTTCAGCTCACAACCTTTCCCGAAAACCAAACGGGAAGCCATTTTAAGGAAATGGTGCACGAAGCAAGAGCCAAGACCGTAAAAAAACGACCTCCGTTTTGACTCGGGCGTGCTTTTTACTACGGTATTTGTCAAGCTGAGGACAACATCATATATAAAGGCGTGTGCGATAAAGTGTTATCTAAAGGGCGATTATTTAACAACATGCGCGCGTGTCGTATTCATTCATGCGACACAACCTCGATCACGAGCGCCGTCTGTTAAGTGACTGCACGCGCCCCTGTTTCAGAAAAAGAAAACTTATTAAGACCTGAACAAATCTTCGACTTTTTTGTCTTATATCGACCATACTCGCAGTCGATTTTTTTTCCAATTATGTTTGACGTGTTATCTTCGTAAAGACCAACGTAACCGGAAGTGACATAATACGGGCTTTCCCAGACATCTGCCGTACAATCGAGCGGCTCGTCAGCGTCTCGAACAAATTTTAATCGGTCAAGTACGTATTAGACAGATGGTCGATACTGCTAATGATGGCTTAGATAAGGCACAGTTTTCACTGGCAGTCAGTATGGGCCCAGTTGAAAAGTATAGCACAGTTCAATGAAAGCATTAATCATGTGATAAGAAAAATTTTCAATCTCAAAATGAACCCATTCTTTCCGGTACAGTTTACTCGTTGGTGATAGCGTTATATGCGTGATGCATGGCGTGACATTCAGGGTGGAGTTAGCTTTACGCTAGCAGACTTCTGCTAGAAGCTTTATTCGTGTTCATTTAACAAACTAAAACGTGCTTGTTGTTCTCATAATATATTAAAAGCATAAACTTACCACAAGTTGTCGCGGTCAGACCAGAAGAAGATCGTGCTTTTTAGCCGGGTAAGCTAATTAGCGCGCGCTCCCTCACAAGCCGTTAATGATAGCGCGCGCGGGATGATAAAAAAAAAAAAAATTATAATGAAATATTCCCTACAAAGCTGCCCTGAAGTTGCAAATAATGTGATAGCGTCAAAAACGGCCTTGACGATATTCTGTTTAAAGATAAAACGCCCGCAAAGTTCTAGAAAGGTCTCCGTTTGAATGAAGGATCCTCCACCGCATGTATGAAACTTGCTCGTGCCGGTTTAGACAACAGAGGTTCTTTTTCTTTTTTTTTTGGATACGCCCTTCGTGAAGCCACGCCCTTTGTTCCTCCCAGCTGTCAGAGAGGAGACACTCCTCTTCACGTGATCAGCGCATGCACCCGGCCGAGGATCATTATTCACTGTACCCAGACTGTACCTATCATTTCTGGATCGGATTTCTTGGTAATTCTAGTCCGTGCTGAGGAATAGACGTGACAAGGCACATTTTTAAACGGTTAAAATGTAAACACAACAGGAGATTAATTAACTGATGTTTTATTGCTAAGAACATTCTTAGTTAAATTGTTTTACAAAAGGCAAATCAAAAAAGGTACTAAAAGTTTCCATTATTAAATTATTGCATTTTTGAAGGACTGAATATAGCATGCTACTTTTTATGCCAGAGCTTTAGAAGTCATCATATGTTGAGAAGTGACAGAGTTGTAGCTGTTGTCAAACATTGAAAATAATATTTTTCAACATCTTGTGATATTTGCAAAGAGTATATGTTGTAAATGGCTATTAGCGCCTGCATCAGATTTCTGCTCAGTAGCTATGCATTTATAGCCATTTCTCTGTTGACTAGGTGTGGCAGCCATCTTGAATTGACCATCAAATGACTACTGTACTTTCTGAAAGATTTATTAAATATCATCAAGCACTCATTAGATATTTTGCAGAAAGACAAACAGGGTTGACTTTAACAAAAACAAAACTTTTTAAGCAGGATTTTGTGCAATGTGTAGCTTTGTTGTATATGTTGCAATTGTGAATGATTCTCAAGTACGACCAAAACAAATTTTTTTACAAGTACTAATTGAATATTAGCCATTTTTGTGTTTTCTAAAGGTCTGTGGCAGCCATCCTGAACTCTGAATTATAGCCATTTTTGTATTTCCAAAACTTAATAAGTTGGACATGTACATTCAGAAACTTCTGTTAGATAAACTAGATCTAATTGAATAATTTATTCAGTGTAAATTAGTTGATTATTTACTTGAAATCAAAGTAAAAAAAAAACTAGAGGAAACAGATTACCTCATAGCTGTATTATGATTAGTTGCAAAAAAAAAAAAAGTAACGCGAGACATTTCTATCAAAAAAATCTAGCAATCGTTACTTGTGAAATATATTTTCTTAGTCTTGTCTTTCTGAACTTTTGTCTTCCTGTTACTCTTCCAGGAAAATGTAACGCCTGCTGACAATCCTGAGAATTCAGCTCAGAACAAGTTACATCTGGGCTTTCTGCAAAGTTACATAAACTTGGTAATCAGAATCAGTGCAATTAAGAAATACTTGTGCACCTATGTGTTACCGTGAAGCAGAGTCGACTCATTTTCTCTGAATCGGCCACACCTTGTTATTGTCACATACTGCAAACTACGATGTGTTGTCATCTAGCAGAATTTATGCAAATACAAGTCTTATTTACAAAGACCCCCCTGCTTTCCACCAAAACAAGAGGGGAAACAGTTAGTGCTTCGGATGTTATCTGCATGACAAAAGACTTGTCACTCATTGAAGAGCATTCTAGCAGAAGTGATAACATTCACTCCAGCAGAGGATGCCTTCAGCTAGGATGAGTCAAATGAAAATGGTGTTCAGTAAGCAAAACAACACTTGATAGGTAAAAAAAAAAAAAAGTTTGAAAAATATGTTTTTGTGTCAGTGAGGAAATTGGGTAAGTTTACTACAAGCATGCATTCTTTTTTTTTTTTTTAAACTTCTCTGACGTCTTTAGCATCATAGAACATGTCCCCAGGGACAGGTGGTAATTGTATTTACGCCTGTTGCCTCAGCATTTCACTGGGAGCGGCACTTGCACGTGAAGTATCCTGCTTTGAAAAGTATTCAAAATGGTTTTTCCAAGAGTCCGTCGGCATTAGTCTTCTCTAAAGATGTAGTTTACGTGCTCTGAAAGTCCCAAACCTGCCATTTAAAATGTTTTTTTTTTTTTTGCTTACTAACTTATTAACTATTCATTCATTCAACCTTTATTTATACAGGTTAATCCCATTGAGCCATGGGGACTCATTTACAAGCGAGACCTGATTTAACTAGCGGCAGTAGTTTTTATTATTTAAAAAATACTACCAATACGGGACAAAATCTCACTGTTCTGGAGTGGTATAGACTAGAATGAACACAGGAGATACAATCAGTCTTTGATGTGGCTTAAAAACAGTTAATGGAATATTTTACAATTAAATATTTTACTTGAGAGAAGTAAGATAATTATGTTTCATCATGGTGTTATTTACCCACTACTGACAGGCAATGATAGATAATAATAATATAAATCCCACTGTCTGTATAAATTTCACCAACCACTGGACAAAAGTTAATAAAATTGACAGAAAGTAATCAATGAATGAACATCTTACACAGATTAACTTTTGGAGCCACCCCAATTCAAGAAGGCTGCCACAGCCAGCTGACCCTCAACAAAAATCGGCTGTAACTCTGTCAGTTTTTAATATTTTGACAAAACGTTTGGTGAGATTAACCGCTAACACAAAATCTGAGCACTAACAAAACATGCAAGATCTTTGATTGCCCATGTCCAGCACTCACTGTGCGAGAGGCAGAGGCCACAACTAACTCATATTAGAAAACAATAGCTGCAATTCAGTTAATATTACAGATATTGTACTAAGATTTATGGTAAGTGAGAGCCATTCACAATACTTTAAACTTCCATCTTGCAATATCGCGTGAGGTCGTGCATTATCTCACTTTTAAGGTTTGACTAAAACAGCTGCAACTCTTGTCACTTCTCAACATAAAAATATGATTGTCTATAATCTGGCATGAAGGGCATCTGGCAATATGCATCCCTTCATAGAATACTAAGCTTTTAATTGAATTGAAAATTTAACTTCAAGTTGTTTAATTTTATCAAAACCTCTTTGTCTACTTTGTCTAATGAGGCTGAAATCCCTCTGTTTTTCTGATGTGGCAGTTGTCCAATTAAACCCTGCATTGTGTTAAGTGTTTCTGCCAGTAACAACCGCATTGTCAAAGTAATGACCCTATTGTTAGATACACTCTGTATAAAGATTATTGAATTATCTATGTCAAACCTTGTTTAGATCTTTTTTTTGTTTTGTTTGTTTTACATGCACCGCTGTACAAAGAACCACACAAATGAGCACTGAATAATTCATTTAGAAGAGCTGGACTAAGTGGAATAAAGGAACTTACATTACAATGGCTTTCATTGAGTGCAATACATCCAATTCGTGTTTACTACAAAAAAAAAAAAAAAAATCGATGAATTTCCTGGAACAGCCTTATTTATCAGCTTAATTTTTAACTTTGAAGAAAAGATCAAAGATTTTTTGTCAGACTGCTGTGTTAGCCAACAGCGCCATCTGCCGTACAATCTTATAATCATACAATTTACATTTCTTACGTAAATGGAAGAATCTTGAGATTTCATACACCACTTCAAGAGACAATATGCCCTGATATGAAATTCTGATCACTGTCAACCAATTTCACCGATAATGTAACCAAACTGTAAGTGACACTGCACACGCAAACCCATTACATACAATAAATATTCTGTTACTTTTACTAACCGCTTCAAGTCTTTTCATCTGGTACAGGATAAGGCCATGCCCTAATTGATGTTTACCCAGGTTTAATTATTTCTTTGCCACACAGGACATCTTTTGACAGCAAACACTATGAAAAACGTGTGTGCCTTCTGACCAAATATTTAGGAGGTGTTATTGTCTATACTGTCCATTTTTCCAGTGGTGGGATGTAACTAAGTACAAATACTTTGTTACTGTTCTTAAGTACATTTTTCATGTATCTGTACTTTACTTAAGTAGAATTAAATGTGGGTACTTTTACTTTTACTCCACTAC
>JARVGS010000672.1:20281370-20294166 GCA_031762315.1 Hypsolebias antenori
TTACTAGAGTACATTTTTGTCTGTTTATTTGTACTTTTACTTAAGTACAGTGTTTGAGTACTTTCTCCACCACTGCATTTTTCCCACTTCGTTGTCTTCGACTCTCGTTTTCTGCTCATGTCCATACACTCATGCAGCTATTAAAAAAAAAAAAAAAAAAAAGTCTGTGGTCAAGTGTACACCATGCTCACGTCTAGATGCAGTACTCAACTCCACCAACAGATGTCACTGACAAGAATTTAAATTATCTTTTCATATTTACCTTGGAACTTTTTGAAGAGTTTAAATTATTTAAGAGTGGATGTTTTTTGCCTTGACTTTCAGTTTACGTAATTACTTAACCTAAGGAAGTACTTGGGGAAAATAGCACGACGTCAGAGAGCCAAGTCTTGCTACTTTTTCTAAGGGTAGCATTAGCATGCTAAGGCCAACGATAAAACCTGCGTTAGCATTGTTAGCACAGACATACGGCTGCCTTTAGTTTCAGACGGCGCCGCTGGATGACCTGAGTTTGAATTCCTCCCCTTCGTTTCTCGTTTCTGCTTTCGCAGACACAGACTCAAGTGATTTACGGTACGTTTCCGTTTTTGAACAACGGCCATTTAACAGATTAGATTAAACACAATACTGTATCTGATCCCCGTTCAGTCGAGAAACGGTATGGGCGGTGCTTAGCTTTCCCGGACATACGCACATGCTTTTAACCAAGGCGGCTCTAAAGTTTTGACAGACAACCCTGTAAGCCAATCATATTCGTTCTATGTTGTGAGTATCCATACACGTGCGAGTACCAGACCTGTTAGGCGGGCGTTGTGAGTGGGCGTCAAAGACACAGAGGAAGAGGTCAAGCTGCATGAGTTTGAAAAACGTGAGGCTGATTTAAGGGAAGATAATCCGATAAATACATGTTCAGTAGGATTGTATAGTTTATGCTACGTTTATTAAGATCTAGTGCTGAAATTAGAAGGCTGTGTTGGCGTGCATGTTTGTTTATAATTTCGTAAGAGTCCCTGCTAGCTAATGCTAATCTGTTAGCATGTTCTCACGGGTTGACAGCCAGTCACCACGAGTAAAATTACGAGTTTTGCTTACTAAAAGTCAGCACAATTAAACATACAGAAGCAATGTATGGTATTTTATTCACAAGATATTAGCTTGGGCTTTAACGTTTGCCTGGTAACCTTGTTGCCGGACAGCTGCACTCGTCTTTTGGACCTTGTGCCACGGTCACGGTCGTCATGTTTCACTCAGTGCCCCGTCGTCCTATCTGTGACATCGGGCTGAACACAGCGAGGCTTCAGAACAGCAGGTTATTTGGAAATGCAACAGAGGAGAGCAGGAGTCCATGGCTGGGCAGGAAGGTGGCTCTGTTGCTGTCCTGGCTCCAGAGGACAGGTGTGGGTGCCAATAAAAAGGCTGATGGTCAGAAAAAGAAAGGACTGCTGTCCATATTTGCGGACCACTGTGGCTTTGTGACAGGTCAGAGGCTCCGGCGTGCTTGCCAGGTTAGTGAGCTTTACTCCAACCTGTACTCCGAGAGAACCAGGTGGACCCTGGCTGGCCACATATGGCGCAGATTTCAGAACAAGCATGCCCCTTCTGCTGGGAAACTTATGGCGGCTCTGGCCGTCTTCATGTGGGAGAACGAGAAGATCCAAGATGAGGAAATATACAGGTAAGATGTCTTGAAAACGCATTTACCTGTGCAGACGTTTAGGGTGACAAACTGCAGCAATATTGATCACATGTGCAGAGGATGTAAGGATTATTGTGGTGCATATTATGTGACACATTAAAGACAGAATGGTCGTGTGTAAATACTGTACTGTACTTATTTAACCAGGAAGTTCCTTAACAATAACATCTCTTTGTAAGAGTAACCCATGTTAAGACAGCACACCATTATATAGGCACAAGCTAATTATTACAATTAACTTATATAAACAGAAATAAACATAGAACAAGCACAAAGTCCATCTTAAGAGTAGCAGTTGCACTCCTTAGATGAGAAGTACCGTAGCATTTTAAACTCTCCCAAAGAGAAAGGCATTAGGCTTTAGTGTGCACTGAAGATTACTTCATGACAAAGGTACAAAACAAGTGAACCCGTTCTACCAAGTTCATGAAAAAAATCCTGGGAAGTGTAAAAAAGGGGCTAACTGGAGAACCACAACTCACTGGCTGTATTAAAAAGTACACATACATAAGAAAGAAGTTTACCCAGTAGAGCTTTGTACCTATAATATACCAGTGTCTGCCTATGCTTATAAAAGGTCAAGCAAACATATTACAAAGAATAAAATGTGCACCATGCAATTTTTTTAAATAAAATATAAAAACTGATATACATAATCTAAATTATGAGGAAGCAGTTTGCATATAAATAATATTACGGTAGTATTATACCTTAGTCAGAATGCTAAAAAAATGTAGCCTGAAGTTTTTTCCTTGCTTATAAATTAAAACAGGCTCTGCTCTGATATAAAAACTCAAATTTAACCTTTGGCTTTTTTACTACATTCTCAGTGTGCGCTAAAAAAGAATAATCTAGCCAAATACCCAAAATTTGTTTTATTTGCATTTCGCACCGACTTTTGTCCATACAGTGTTGCAGGAGCAAGACATTTTAAATGTAAAGAAGAAAATAATTTAACCAATTAAAAATTGCAGGCTGCTGTGTTCTGGACAGTTTATAGATGATGCAGAGATTATTTTTTTCCAAACCATTTATCTATGGACTCATTACATCTTTCTGTGGTACCAACACCAGAACACTGAACAATGTAGTCACTTTTATGAAATAACTGCAGGGATTATACAATTTTTTTTAAAGCACAATAGTTGTTATTTTTGTGGCACTTCACCAGAACAGTAGGATTTGTGCATTACAGCATACTTTATTTATTTGTCTGTAATCAGTGCACTAAACCAGTTCTGTCCCTGGAATCTCTTTTGAAGGTGTGGACTTGAACTACAGGCCCTGGAGACCGTGAAATGTCTGTGCGTGTCATCATCTGGATCTGTGGCTGCAAAGCAGGAAAGTGGCTGGGAAACTGTGATGGAGAAAAAGGATTTCAGAGTATGGAAGCGACCCATTCCCGACAGTCACCTTTATGAATACAGAGGTAAGCTATTTGTAATCTCGTGTGATTTTCTCTATTAAAGCATTCGCTTGATTCTGCTTTTTTTTGAATAGTCGCTCCTTGTTTTTATTTTTAATTTTTGGTTTTCCTTGCAGTATTAGGTTCCTACACTGATGTCACACCAAGACAGTTCTTCAACGTGCAGGTAAAGATTTTATAAATCTCACTCCATGCATCTATGTCTGTCAAGTTCAGTAAGAAAGCTAGAGAGGAAATCTAGTAAAATGACTGTATAGCAGCTGCTAAACTCAAAGAACTTACCAGGAGGAAGGAAACAGCTGCGGTTTTATGTGCAGTATTTTAGCTCCTGAAACTTCAAAACAATTGCAAATGATTGCATATTGTATAGCATGTAGAACTGCTGATTTAGTTTTGACATTCAATTGTTTTATTGTTGAATTTAATGAAAATTTGATAGCATTTTTTTTTTTTATTAGCAACGTACTTCATGTATGTGTAGTTCAAAAGACGTGTGATATTTTTGCTAACTTTTACCTTTTCTCCCAGTTGGACACAGAGTACAGGAAGAAGTGGGATTCTTTGGTTATCAAGCTTGACGTAGTTGACAGAGATGCCAGCACAGGCTCTGAAGTTGTCCACTGGGCAACACACTTTCCTGTAAGCTGCCAGTGTTTTCTGTATCTGAAACAAATTAAATATTTGATTGGTTTTCTATTTATGAAATTATCAGGTTAAGTTGTTTTTCATTATATTTTTAGACTATTCTATACTATGTATTTATTTTTTTGTATTTTGTTAAATCTCCTCACAGTATCCCATGTATTCACGGGACTATGTTTATGTGCGTCGCTACGATGTTGACGTTGATAATAACCTGATGATCTTAGTATCCAGGTAGGAATTTAAATATTTGTTTGAGTCAAATGGCTTGTCTTTTTGAACCATTCAAGCATATTACTGCATATATATTATAAATATATATATAATTTTTTTTTACTAAATGCCGTCTTAAATCTTTTATCTTTTTGTGATTGTTATTTACTGTTCAGAGCTGTTCAGCATCCCAGAGTACCAGAGACTCAAGAATTTGTAAGAGTCCACTCATACCAGTCTAAGATGGTCATCCGTCCTCACAAGTCCTTTGATGAGGTTTGTCACGAATAGAAAACTTTCCAAATATTCAACTGTATTTAATGGTCTTTGTTGTACAAATTCTGAGATTGGTTTTGTGTTCCCTCTGCAGAATGGTTTTGATTACCTGCTGACCTACAGGGACGATCCACAGACCGTTTTTCCTCGTTACTGCGTGAGCTGGATGGTGTCAAGTGGTGAGCTCTCTTCTTCTGAAACTAGTCAAATCAGCATAAAAAGCTAAGTTAAGAAAAGATGGAAGTTTATTGATCCCGCAGGAAATTCTTGAATGTTGCCTTCACTGCCATTTTATTTAACTCTATAATTCTTCATTTAAATGTATGTATCTAAAATATACAGAAGTTCACTGTACTTTTTTTTTTTTCAATTTATGTACTTATTTTTTCAGTAATTACATTTTACTTGAATATAAAAGTTTTCCCTCACCACCCTGTTAGGGATGCCTGATTTTTTGGAGAAGCTGCACGTCGCTGCCTTAAGGGCCAAAAACTTGGAGGTAGGAATTCACGACTACACGGGCGTCATCAAGTCCAGCGACATCAACCGGCAGCCGAGCCAGAAGCACATCAGTGGAGACAACACACACACCGGGGGTTCTGGGCAGATCTACGCCTGAGATGTACTTCCTTATACACCAGGAGTTAACAATGGCATGATTTCACTTGCACTAGAGTCCATATAAAGCCCTCCAACCCAACTTTTAGTGTACAACTGCAAATAAAGTTTACAACCTACTCAACAGATGTGACCATCTGTAGTTGTCGATGTTCTGGTGGCAAATGAGACGTTTGAGAAGTGGACTGCATTGTTGACAGCATTGCTGTCTTTGTGGAGAAAATATTGCAAAGGAAAATATCATCCGGACTGACGGCTGTGACACTGCTTTTTATTAGCCAGCCAAAATTGTGACTCCTTTTTTTTTTTCTTTCAGCTTTCAACGTGTGTCCTGCAACTGTAAGATTGAGCCATACTTCCTGTTTATAGAGATGCTTTTGCCAAAGCACTGTTTTTTTTTTGTTTTTTTTAAGTCATTGTAAAACTTCGTTGTCATCGACAAAGCTTCTCTTAAAACTCTGTTCAAACCGCCAGCACCAAAATGACTGTCATGGTGATTTACGCATGCTTTTAACAAGGCAGGATTTTTGACACAAGGGTAATTGTGACTGAACTCTGGTCGACTGTTATCACTCAAAGGTGCTGGCTTTGTTAGCCCACTGCCAGATGAACTGTGACCAGTGGAAACAACCAGTTCCTTCATGGCATGGATTAAAGCATGTTTCCTGTTTGCAACATGAGAGTTTTATATAACTGGATAAAGTGAATTAAAGAAAATAACACAATTACTGTAGAAAAAAGTTGACAAGTGTAGGGCTTTTTTCTTTTGTTATGCTTTCAGGCTGTTAAGGGTTTGTGGCCATCGACTGTCCAGGTGTTTAAAACTGCCAGCCTTCTGAAGAAAACAACCTCAGCACTGGAGCCGTAGTGTCTTATTAGAACCATACAAACCCTCAAATACAATGGTACTTAAGTGCTTCTAGTAAGGAAAAAAAAAACAGTGCCACTTATGGCCCCAATTTGATTTCATTTAATTTCTCATTTCAGGTCAGATTATGGTCTTTTTTGTGTGTTCATCAGTTTTTTTTTTTTGTTTTGTTTGTTTTTTGTTGGTACTTTTGGATTTATTAGTGGGTTTTGTGTATTTTACTGCAGATTCACAATTATAGCTCAAGTATTTTTATTTTTTAACAGCCTACAAATCAGTCATTTGATCTTTTTTTTTTTCTTCTCATATACGTCCTACTGAAACCAGTATTCACCCCTGTCAACATCAATGTAATTCTAAGAACTAATATGCAGGGGTTTAATGAATGTATAAAAATAACCATCTGCTGTGGATAATACTACAGCCTGTCAAAGTGGCAAAAATGCCCAAATTAACTAACGCAGTCTCATCCTTTATTAAATTTTAATGTTTTTTGTGGCACATCTGAATGAATCATCTCATGATGGTGAAGGAAGTTCCAACTTTATGACAATGTTAACTTTTTTCAGATGCAAGTCCTATTCAATTAATTTTACAGTGCAGGACGTGAGATATTTGATATGCAAATTCAGTGTTTTTTTTTATGTTAATCTCATGGTCCAAACTGAAAATCGCAAATTCAACGTGTATGCTGTAATTTAAAGCATTAATTTAAGATGTTGGGTCTTGCGGACAGTAAATCGTTGTGATTAAATTTTAACACGATATGAAATATATTTGATTGAAATTCAAAAAAAAAAAAAAAAAAGTTTAATGATGAAAAAGCTGATGAAATAAACATATTTGTGTGCATCTTATTGTGTCCAGCTGGTGACTGGAGCGCAGCTTTCACCCTCGGCCTGCCAGACAAATGGTGTCTGCTGAAGTAACGTATAGTCCAGTTTAATGGGATAATCCGTAAACCTTGTGGTCCCTGTCTGGGCCAGCAGTTAGTGTCAGACTGGCAGAAAGGCCTTACAGTTTATTTAAAGCACTGCTGGTTTTATGGTAGAACAAAATTATCTACAAGTAACCTATGTGACTAAACTACTTTAGGAATATGATGTTACTTGTATACGCATCTAATAAAAACAGCCAAAATGTTACAATGTTATTCAGAATTAAAAATAAGTATAATTTTGTTATTGGTTGGGGTTTATCTATCTTTTATTCTTCACCTTATTTAAAGACATTGTTTCCATAAAACCAATTCTTTCTGGCCATTGAAATTATTTTTTTTAATTCATAGAATAATAATAATAAAAAAGGGTTTAATAAGGAAAAAAAGTAAAATGCTACACCCTTTCATAGAACAATCTAAATTTCTTTGAAGCAGCTGCCTGTAAAATTGTATGAATGTGTTTTGAACTGGGAGTTGCTCTTTTAAAGATTTATATTTGTCATTTTGTGATGACTTATAATGTCAAGCACCAGTACCAGACAGCACTTCTGATATTCTTTAGTAAATGTTCACTCTGCATACATTACAAATCCCATTTTTCTTTTCACTCAAAAGATCCTCTGCTGTATGCGGCCTGTCTGGACCTCAAAACCAGCGGTATTTTTATTGATTTCTTTTTTTTTTAACTGGATATTCTTTGACAAGATGAAGTAAGCAGAAAGAAAAGTTAATACTGCAACAATTTAATTCCCTAATGGATAAAGTAACAGAGTGCTCTGCTGTCTTAGCCTTTGAGCTGTAACTTTGTAAGACATTTATTTGTGTCACTGCTGTTTTTTCTGTAAGATTTGACCGGCAGTTCAATTGATTTTATGTACCGTACTTTAAATAATAATTTAAAAAGTTACTTAAAATTCTTAGAACAATCCATCTTAGAAGAATCATTATTCATAGAATAATTTAAAAAAAAATACAAATACCAAATTCATAATATGAAAAGGATGAGGTCTTTAAAAATAAAATTATTTTGATTCTTGTCTTTATTGATAGAGAAGAAAAAACATGTACTATGGATTTTCATGTGATGGACTTGGGTGTACCCCGCCTCTCGCACAGTGATGGCTGGACATGGGCACCAGCGACCCCCGTGACCTGAAAAGGAAGAAGCAGGTAAAGATAATGGATGGATGGACTTTGGATTTTATTTTTTTTAATCACACATTTGTGATTAAATTGCACCTTGTAAGAGCTTACTCTCAGGACAGCATTACAAGGCAGGGCCTGTAGTTTCCTTGATCTCAGTAATCATTATTGTGTGTGTACATCAATATTTAAACCACCACCATATGAAGTATGGGTTAAAAAAAAAAAAAGATTCAATTAGGAGACGCAAGTAAAGGAGGAGTCTGGTTTTCACAAGTGAAATTTATTGGTTCAGTCTATTAGTTACGATCAGAAGACACTGACTGAATGTTAAATAGGTAGCTGCAGTCTGTATGGACACCATCGTGATGTAATTTTATTATTTCAAGAATAGAAACTGCTTCTGAATGTTCTGTTTTAGGTTGCAGGCTTTATGCAGCTCTGTCTCGCCGTTCGAGTACTACATCTGTGGCGTATTTGCAGTCCTGACAGGCGACACATTGTTTTAATATGACCTCTACTAGACAGAGTTAAAAACCACCGAGCACTTACTGCAATTGATGTTTTCTATAAATTGAGCGTACTTTGGCCGCCCAGTTAGTAGATAATGACAGTTATGAACCTCATGACACCTGTTTGGTCTTTTAAAATGTTTGGTCTTTATTGGCCATAAAAAAAATAAAAAGGTAGCACACACAGGAGGTTTCGATCGTATTTATTGGTAATCGTTTTTCATTTTCACATTCATCATGATGTAAAATACACTTTACACTCAAAGTATTGTCTTTTATACATGCACTACTTGTTGATGATGGTTTCATCGTTGCGCTCGGTTGAAGCATTTAGATCTTCCAAACAGAAAGGCAAAAATGGATGTTGGTGACCTGTAGATTGTGCTCACAAGCCTCCAAAGTGCTTGGAACAACCATGGACAGAGGATGCACTGCATGGTTAGATCAAGCACAATGGGGTCCTGGGCAAAGATGGTGGGGGGAAAAAAAACACCAACCTCAAAACATACCACATTGGTCTTAATTGGTTCATAGATGCCAAAGGAAATTCAATAATGTTGGCCCATTTTATTTCTGTAAGTTGGCAATAAAAAAAAAGTAAATCTCTCTATATATATCTCCATGAGCATAATCAACTACCAAAGAAATCCTGCCAAAAACGTAGAATTTTCCATTTTTCCTATGTCCTTTTAGAAGCTGGTACACTTCAGTTGTATTCGAAACGTAAAAATTAAAAAAAGATCCAAAATGTTTGCCAGTGACTCGTGGTTATGTTCTTAAAAAAATAACCGGTGGTCGCACAAAGATTAGAACAGCAGCGGTTGAGAACATCTGCAGAATAATTGGGGAGAAATAAAGGATTAGTCATAGGTCATGCTCACTGCGGAAAAAAAGGGTTACACCCTTCCTGCGCACAAACTGCGTCAAACCCCACCCTCTCGCCCGTCTCGCCCCAAACCTGCGATACGCGACTGAAAGAAAGAAATATAAAAATTGTACCAATATTTTTACAGCATAAACATTTAAGAAAATATTTGCAGAAGGCCTGTATTTTACCCATCAGTCCAGACGGCATACCAGCGATCACTGGAAATGTAATGTAGGCGATGTTAAGATTCACCGCGTCTTGAAGAGTCCGGACCCTAAGATTTTGCCTGTAATTGACTCAAACCAAACCTTTGTGGCTCAATGACTTCTCAGTATTGTTGTCGTCCATCTGAGGACATTAGCCTTCTCCTCAGCGTAACGATACAACCACTTTGGACATTTTTGTCCTAACCATGTTAACGGTCATTGAGTGCAATGTCAAGAGTCATGATACCATCAGACTAAAGGAGCTGTTTTCCCCAAACCATCTCACAATCTTGTTATCTTCTCTTGAGTCTCTTTCAGCTCCCAAGGGACATCTTACTAAAACGAGAAAGCGCGGTGCGATAATCAACTTAGAGCTCAGACAACTGAAGCACTTTGTGTGATGAAATAGCATAATGTATATCGATGCAAGCAAGAGAAACTCCACGTACCTAAAGTCGTGGAAATGGGAGTTCTTTGGGTGCAAATGCTGGTGGCGATGAAACGGATGTCAGTTTTTCAGCGTGAGGATGTTTTGTGGAGATGGCGTTGATGGCAAGGTTTTAATGCACGGATGATTATGACACATTGAAATGCTTTCTTACCTTGATTTTTAAAGGTTTTTCTTTCTTCAAAAGGCTCACCTTGATGGAGATTTTTCAAGAGTTGCCATCAAGTCACCCATGACTATCAGTTCTAAATATAATTGTGAATCTTACCAAGGACAAACCAGATGTTAAAGAAAAATGACAACGCTGTTGAGTCAACAAGTCTCACAAACCAATTTGACAATCTGTTAAACTCTTGAGTACGACTTAACTTACTCTTGATTTTACTGACATCTTCCTCAAGTTGTCTTTTTTTTCCAAGAAACCCACCTTTTCATGTATACACGCTTAAAGTTGAAGTACAGATGCAGCCGGTTGATGGGTGAAGGCTGGACGATCGGAGCAGAGTCTTGGTGGGAGTCTTCCAGCTTGCTCTACTGGAGAAAGACTGTCCCGACTGCGTCCTCGGCACCCTTCAAGTCTCCATCTCCTGCCCCTCCTTCAAGCTAGGAGGGGTTGGTGATGTTCTCTTGGGATAGGTGCTCTGGCGATGAAGACTTGGTCAGTCTGGGATTGGACAAGGATCGGGGAGTTTGGGGGGGCCTCTGGTTCCGCATTTCATAAATATTAATACAGAGCCCGCCCTCTCTAAATGGGTAGATTCTTTAATTTTGTTGGAGGGGGAAGTGCTTTATTCACTTAATGGCTTTTATTAGTGCCCAGTCCTCAACTCTTTCATTAGCTAAAGTGCTGCTATAATTTACAGGGTAAAGGGGGGGTGGGGTAGAGGTGAAGTCTGGGGAGGGTCGAAGCTGCTGCTGGACAGCAGGCGTTACCCTCAACCGCTGCAGCTTTTACAGAAAAGCAGCTTAGATGGGAAAGAACTTTAGAGTAAAACATTGAATAACTCTTTTCCAAAACTTCAGGGTTGTGAAAACTTTCCGGTGCCTTAACTTTTTAGTCATCGACTTCCGTTTTATTTCTGTTACTTAACAAATGTGCACACGATGTACCTAAACACAAAGGTTTATTTTAACATGCTTTTTAACAAATGGTAAATAAATTAATAAATTGTTTATTACACAGTGAATTAAAAAACAGCAAATAAAGATTTAGTTTTTGCTACCATATGTAGCAAACAATACAAAATAAAAGATTCAGACAATAAAGCTGTGTATTGTATTAGATGGCTCAGGTGTTTCGAGGATGTCAAGTCATCCCCCGTTTTGCACAAAAGTACAAGTATGCTTGAAAAACAATTTTCATATTGTTTGCACTTTGATTCTATTGTACAGATTCCAGCGAAAAACAAATCTTTCATTATGTTCTTCAAATTTTCTATCCATCATCCTTTAGCGCGCACTGATGCCGTCTTATTTTTCAGACTGTATGTGCAGACGCAAAATGGCTCCTCCGCTGCACGATGCCTGCTGCATACTAACATCTGCTAAAACTAGCCTGCAGAATCGCAACAAGCTCCAATAAAATAATAAAAAAGCAGCTTTATTTGGAGTTTCACTTGTGAACAGCTTGCATCCAATGACCCTGGGCTGCATCTGAGCGAATGAACTGATTAACCTGAGTGGCCGTCTCCACCGGGGAGAGAGAGCGAACCACCAGGCTGAATAACTGGCTTCATCATCAATGTCACATAAATCATTTAGCTGAACAGCACTTTCAAATGCAACCTACCCCCACCCCCCCCGCTCTTTCACACTAAATGCATGTGGTGACACGAGTACAAGATTAACTCAACAATGCCACATTTGTTCACTTGTGTCACTAAATAAATATACGAAATTATTCATTTACAGGGGAAAAAAACAGCTGGATACATTTTAAAGTTTTTATTCATATAGTAAATAAAACAAAAAACCCCAAAAGATTCACTTAAAAGTATTTATTGTACGTATTTTGTTGATAATGCAAGCCTTAACATTCAATATGAACTATTAATGGTGTTAAGTTGCCCCCACCCCTCTCCTAAATGTGATATCGGTGTCACTTTTCTTAAATAAAGCAAACTGGAAACCAGATGTGAAAGAGACAGATGTATTTTTTGACATGTTTGGTGATTTACTAAGCAACTTTGTGACACAGGCACTTCTTTATTTTTTCACCAGCTGAATAACGTCTTCGTCCTCCATAACATGGTCTTTGCCCACCTTCTGAGGGTTGTGCTTCACGGACGAGCCCCACACGAGCGCGCTGGAACAAAAGGAGTTCAAATATTAGTGAAACAATCCTACCATTAATCCACTCTTTGCTAAAACAATAAATACACCATAAAATTAGCCAGCTGATGGGGATAGCATCTTTAAGCTGAAGCCTTCTAACGGTTTGACTCATCCGCTCCCTTGAGGGCGTTTAATGCGCCGAGGCACTAACACACAGACTGATTGATGACTTTGGCTCACCCATTTACTGGTGAAACATCATCATGGATCAAAACTAAACTCTCCACTGGTTCTTAGAAGTATTTTGCCATAAATTGATGAATGGCATTTTAAATTAAGAGATGCACAGATACCTTTTCCCCCCCCCTCCACACCATGTAGTTCCACTACCAATCAAGGAGCATAAACTGAACAATATCGTAGTTTTTCCAACCAGCAACGGTTTCTGTTCAAGGAGGGTGCAGCATACTCTATGACGTCTTTGGAGTCTTTTTTTTTAAATTTTTTTTAAATGATGGCCGAGATGCAATTTAGAGTCTTCCAGGCAGGCTAAGGCAGAATATTCGGATGCAGTCAACCTCGGTGACTCCAGTTTTACTTCTTCAAATGAAAAGACCATTGATACATACAGCAGGAAGGTTTATGTGACAAACAGGAGGGGAGGGA
>JARVGS010000672.1:20317589-20335309 GCA_031762315.1 Hypsolebias antenori
AATGGTTTGGAGAATGAAGTTAAAAATGCCAAGTCAATGTGTACATTTAAGAAAATGATCAAAACTGAATTGTTAAAAAAAATATATATATATATATATGAAGTAGTTTAATGTGCATTGTATTAGAGTTAGAAAATTAGAAAGAGTTATTAATTTTGTTCTGTTACTGAAGATTAGTTTTGTTTGAACTAATTGTTTGAAAAAGGGGCAACTATAATACGATTTTTTTCTTCTTTCTGCTACCTTTCATTTTTATATTTTGTATGTTATCGTTTATGGGATTGTTTTATATTGTATTTTTTCAAATGAACAAATTTTATAAATAAATAAATAAATAATGTCAATGAAGCTGATGTTGATTCTAAAATTATTAGTGATCGCATGTGAAAAATTAACTTTGGTGATTAAAAGCAGAGCAGCGCAAAAAAATACAACATTGTTTGTTCACTACAAGATTTTTTTTTTCAAGTCTGTTGTTTGCTGTTAAACAATCAATTAATTTGGTCAAATTATTTGAATGCATCTGTGAAACAAGTCAGTTATTTCGCCCCCTAGTGGTAGGAATGACTAAACCGTGGAGCGTACCAGAAATTACAGGTTTTTATTACTTACACACTAAAATATATGGTGCTGTGGTAGATCACTGGTCAGTGTTGCAGGCTCCTTTTACTGAAGCTGCAGGTTCGGACCCCAGTTGCGTCATGAAGGGCATCCAGCACAAAACAATTGCCTAATCTTTCATGCCAGCTGCCTCTTTGTAGCAACATCTGCAGAAAGGAGCAGCCGAACAAACAACACCCAACTAAGACATTTACTGTATATGCTTTACCCACAGTTAGTAAAGTTTACATTGAAGTGGCAAAACGTTTGCACATATGAGCATAAAATCAGCCTCGCACTTTACACTAAACTCCACACTCGTGAACACATTAATGTGTTTGGGCACAAATGTTACAATTTCAAAGCACTGACTTTTCAAAAGATTACACCTATACTGTATGAACCATGTGGTTAAGCACATCCACCAGGTGTGCAAACACCCATGGGCTTAATTAAATCACACCTGTCAGCTATAAACAGCATCTGCGTGGGGATAGATCTGACTCAAGGAGGTCCTTCTCATGTTATCTTGCGAATAATCGTGTTGATGAAGGGGTGTAAAATTAACGTAACAAGTAAAGTGAGTAGGCTATAAAAGCAAAATATACTAAAACTATGGATGTGTTTAAATAAAGACACTTCATTCAAACAGTTACAAACACATAAAAGTTGATATAATAAGAAAAGTGCCAAATCAAAGGGCAAAACACTTTAAGAGTTCAAAATGGTCTAACATCCACAAATTACTAAAAGTTGGAATCAAGAATATATAATAACTAAATTAATTTCTGTAAACAAAAATGAAAATAAGTACAATAAGCACAACAGCAAATCACTGAAAGTGTTAATGACTTTTTTGATACACGCATGCTCACGTTCTTTGCCACTGTTAGTTATTGGAATATAACGTAAATCTGGAAGTCTGAGGAGTCCTTTTGCTTTATGTTTCCACTCAGCTCATAAATGTAACCAGATGCAGCTTTTGTTTTATAATTTAACCCTGGCAATGAGCAATAAAAGGTGTCACACAGTCTTATGTGCAGCTGTTTACACACACAAACCTGGTAAACACAGTTACAGCCCACATCAGTTTTCCCTCTCTTAATGCGCCTGTACTCACTAATAAAAATAAAAAGCTTTGGGGTTTTGATCAGTGGCAGGTTGGCTACAGGAGGCAAGCAGCAAAGGGAGCAGGCTGCTTAGTCAACAGAAAGAGAAGCTGTGATTTCCTTTGGGTGATGGGAGGTTCATTAAGTTTAGGAACGTTAGAAAGACCCTTGACCTCAACAGGTTTTACTCAGAGATTTTCCTTCTTCAAAGGCTCCGTACCTCCAATTTAATCCCTATTTAGTGCAAAAAGTGTTAAAATAGCAAAGCTGTAGAATATAAATCGCATTGTGATGCACATTGGTCAGTGCTCAGAAGCATTTGATCTGTTTCGGCACATATAAATGCATTATTTTGCACCTGTACCCCTGACAATCTGCAGCTCTGATTCATCAATAAGTCTTTGCACCAGCATCACAGCAACAAATAACATTTATATTATATAAAGGAGTGAGCGCTGACACTTCGGCTATTAAACTCCCACACTAAAAGGCTGAGAAGTGGTTTTTATTATTTGATTGTCATGCACAGAGGCTTTATTTTACTTCTGGGCGTCTTTTTAATAACCTTCAGGCCTCAGATGATTTTAGCAGCACGGATCTAAATAGGGCAATTGTGCTCGACAGAAGGTGCAATGGGTTTTCACCTGCAGTACTTCATGAATATATTTCAGTATTTTCCTTCCTGTTCATGCAACGGTTGTCCACATCTGTGTAGAAACAAAAACGATCATCTAAAGGGAGACACCTCCATGTTTGGAGACAGTTCTGTCATACCCTGAGGAGCAAACTGAAAGTATATTTAGTCCCATGAACTGAGACACTGAAAGATGTAAACTTTGAATTAAAATATGTAATTTATTTGGTATGTGTAAATAATTGTGCATTGTGTTTCACTCGATTGTTTTATCGTTTATAGTTAATTTTCAGGTTTTGTGTTTGTTGAAATTATCCACTTCTGCATATTTTGTGCAATTTGTTCAAATATCTAAACATTCAGCTCAGTCAGTATTAGTATATTATTAAAATGTTTAATGTTTTTAATATATATTTTCACATAAAAACACATGAAGATGTTTCTATCTCTACAAAAGTTGCTCTTTAAAAACCTACTTCATCATATCTGCTCTGTTTCAGTCTTTTTATGCACATGTAGCTTTTATCTATGGTTTTACAAATTTTAGCTACTATTTTGCTTGTTTTAGCTCTCAGTGACTGTTTTACTTGATTTAGCATGTATCTACTAATCGGCTATTTTTAGCTTGTATCTTCTGTTTTGCTAGAAACTACGTTACCAGCATTTTACTGATTTGCTACTTGTTTGCCAATTTTACCGTTTATTCACTTTTTGGTTATTTTTTTTAGCTAGTAAGTACTGTCGTGTTAGTTTTATAGGTACTTCTATGAGTCTGTTTTGCTATTTTAGTGTTTAGCCCACATTTAGATTGTTCTTCTCATTTTAGCTTGTAGCTACTGTTTGGTCAGTTTTATCTTTTAGCTACTGTTTTGCCACTGTTAGCATGTAACATCTACATTGCTGCTGTTTTAGTTGTTTTAGCTTTTAGTTGATGTTCTGCTTATTTCAGTTTGCGTTCAGATTATTTTAGCTTTTATTTTTACTTGAACATTTTAGTTTCAACTTCAACAAATATCAGCACTCAGCATTCTAATTGAAGCACATTGATGTTGGGGTGGGGGATTATATTGTACGGCTGTGATAAACATTCAGAAGTTTTTTATTTTTTTGGTTCTTGACAGCTGTTCTGGTAGTAAATGGTGGTCCAATATATCTTTCCTCAACACAATTCAATGACTTTTCAAAAAATAAACTATTAAACTCTTACTAATAGTTTGTAAATAATTCACTTACAAGCATGTTTTTTTAAATCAAAACTGTGGTGCAAGTTGAATAATCCAGTCATCAAGAAGTCACCAACAAGCAAAAACTTGGGGCAAAAAAAATTGTGAAGAATGTAGGAATTCATTAATCACGTTGTTAGTTATTTGTATGTTATTAATGTATTCCATCAATACCTTTAGAGATGTGTTTTTGCATGTAAGAAATAAATGCTGTTTAAAATCTCATGATGTAACTGATTAAAGTTTAATGTCACAAAGCTGTTTAACCAATCTGAAGTTTTTAATGATGAAAACTTTGTCTCACTTTCAAGCTTTCTAATAAGTTTTGCTTAATTTTGATTCCCTTCCGAGCAGTCTGGTTAGTCCGTCTTGCACCGTATCAAATGGACACAAGAATTCCCAAAATAATAAAGAAATCATCTTCCAGTTGATGAAAAAGCAAAGACTGCACTGCAAAGAACACTCAAATTAGTAAGTGTATAAATGAAACAAGTTTAAAATATTTTAATGAGTTGCTACTTTTGCACAAGATTTATCAACATCATTTGCATTTATTTGTCCTAAATGAATACAATTTATTTAGTTGCCATGTGTCAAATGGACCCATGAGGCCTGACTGTAGGAGTTCTAGTTTTACAGCAATGACCAAATTGTAAATTATGGATCTGTTCAGTTGGTCTCTCAACGCAATTGATAAAATTTTGAGAAGGCAGGGCGAAGGAGAGCCCTCATGCCCTGAAGGGACACTCGCAGCTGGATACACTATGGATTCCTGGGGGCAGTGGAAGATGGTGGTCTGTCCATATTGTCCGTTGAAGCTTTAGAACGTGCATACATTGGATTTATTATGCGGTTCTGGCAATTATGACGCTGCTTGTGTGTGAAGAAATGTGCCGTGCTTTGAGCACTCAGACTCAGATGCTTTGTGAGCTGAGCTGTAAGCTGGACATGATTTCT
Organism: Hypsolebias antenori; assembly: GCA_031762315.1. Classification (NCBI taxonomy): domain Eukaryota; kingdom Metazoa; phylum Chordata; class Actinopteri; order Cyprinodontiformes; family Rivulidae; genus Hypsolebias; species Hypsolebias antenori. Next base: position 20,322,113 of record JARVGS010000672.1, read on the forward strand.
GAGAATCGCAGGCCACTTGTGGCTCCTGGAACTCACTGACATGAAGGAATCAACCTTGGAGAAGGCTACAAGCACGGCCCGGCGGAGCGACCACAAAATTTGCCCATTTGGAGTTGCCATTTGAGATGTACCAGCAGAACTATGAAAGCAGACCAAAAAAATAAATGAAGCAGAGCCTGCCTGCAAAACAAATCTGAATCTGGCATTCCTGCTTGGCCTTGAATAGGCCAAACTATCTCAAATGTCTCCTGGAGCTTATGGGAACAAGAAGCTCTGCTCTGCTCTGCTCTCCGAGGACATCTGTGGACCTGTGTCAGAGTTGAGCCAGTTGATAGACACTGTCATCTCTTATCAGGACCATGGAACATTCTGGCAGTGTCCACAGACACCTTTGTCGACCTCCTCGTGCATAAATCTATTCATTATTATGTTGCTGTTAATGTGCAAGGTCTTTTATTTGCAACTTTCACACTCTGCCCCGGCCAGGACATAGTGCGAGTTATGATATTTTTTAACCTCCCCCTCCCCTCATGTTTCTCTTTTCTTTATCTATTTTTGTCTGTCTGAAACAAGTCTCTCTTGTAAATGAGTCCTCGAGACTCACTGTGAACTAACCTGTATAAATAAATGTTGAATGAAAAAAAAAAAACCACTTTCCGCCACAACTAAGTGTCATTCAGTCATCCTCCTCTCCACTCTGCACCTAATCCTGATGACTCATCTGCTAACCTTGAATTTTCTTGTGGCTTTCAAATCCTGCTCCTCCGTGTCTCCCGAGCACTCCTCACTCCTCGTGACCTTGCCCTGTTGTCATCCTGTTCCTCCAAACTCCAAATCACCAGCCTGGACCAAACACAGAGCACCTTCCACGTGTCACCCTCTCCTATGTTACCACCATCACCACTCCTAAGACCTCGTTTCACCCCCTCTCCAACCTGCAAACAACCATAAATAAGACAAATACCAAACAATTTCCTATCATCAAATATCTTGTGAACAACCTTTTTTCCCTTAGAGCAACAAACTCTTCATATCACTTTTGTAAATACACCTACCTTTTTTCTTTGGATTGTGTCTCATTAGTGAACTTTGGGGTCGTAAAACCACACAGACCTGTGGGAGAAGTTTGTCCTTCAGCAGCATTCTGCCCTGTTTGCGCTCTAACATCTCTGTCACCTGAATCCAGAAGCTTTTAGGCTTCTCACATCTGACAGAACAGCCATTTATGTAGAAGATTTAATGCCAATCTAGTTTAAGTGGCACACTCAAGGACATAATGGCATACTTCATAGGATTTTGACCCTTTGGTGTGCAGATTTTTTTTCTTGCTAGAGCACCGTGATATATAGGTGCTTTGTTGATTTGTGAATTTGTTTTTCCAAGTCTTGCACGCTCTGGAAGAAACTATCAGCCTAATTGGTCTGTTTGTGTTTTTATTTCATAAGCAAATGTGTTTTTATGGCCTGATGAAGCTGAGGCTGAATGCAAAATGAGAGGTGTGCTTTCTAATTGTGGCGTGCGTTGTGACGCAAAAACACAGGAAGATTTATTGGTTAACTCATAATATCTGACAATCAATGTGTGCAATTTCTTCTCATACGCTCGTTTTGTTCTCCGGTAAAGTTTGTCGTCACCGGCTGTAAGAAAATGGATCTGTTGCGTTTCGAAGACTTTGACAACAGCTTGTTTTAGTCTTGGGAATGCAGTTCAATCAAACAGTCAATAAATTGACACATTTTCTCTTTCCCTTACCACAGTTTGACCTCAGTTAAAAAAAAAAAAAGTCATGGAAAGTTATAAATATATATCTGGAAAACAACACTTTGAAACAAACAAAACACAACTTTCACAAAATATCAGCAGAAGGAAACTAAAAGGTGTTCAACTGTTTTAAATTGAACTTTAAATAGCAATATTTTCCTTTTATGATGTTGTAACAAGTCTGTACAGTCTATATCATATCAGTTAAGTGTGATGCACAGTGTAGCAAGAAGGTTGCTGGTTTGACTCCCAGCTGGACCTTTTTGTGGGAAGTTCATGTTCTTCCTGTGCAAATGGGTGTTTTTCCCCCTGGTGGTCTGGTTTTCCTCCCACAGCCCCAAAATATATGATAGGTTAACTGGAGGTTCTAAATTGACTCTGGGTGTGAATTTATATGTTTGGCTTTCTCTCTCTCAGTGACAACTAAAAATGGGCACCAGCTCAACAAGACCGTGCACAGGATCAGTTGAGTAAATCAAATGGATGGCAATTAGTAAAGTAATTTATACTTTGAGATATTACATCTCTGTGATGAACTTACGACCCGTCCAGGGTGTACCCCGCCCCTTGCACAGTGACTGCTGCACATGGGCACTGGCGACCCCTGTGACCCAAAATGGAAGAAGCAGATAAAAGATAATGGATGGATAGATATTACATCTTCTTTTTTTAATTTTTTTTTTTTTTGTAATTTCAAACAACAAAGTACATTTTTTGTTGAAAAGCTCTTCGCACATCAGTTTTTACTTTGGTTCTCAGAAATCCTGCGCAGGACTGACTGAATTATTGGATGGACTGGAGTCTCAGCTCCTTCTGTATTTAAGCGCAAAGCTCCGCCCAGAGACGTGCCACAACATTCTAACAGTTTTTGTTGGCTATACTAGTTCAAACTGACGTCTACATCCTGGAAGCCTATAAATGGAGTTGTTTGATTTCTCTTCTTCCATTCCAGTCACTGGTAATCTTGTCATCAGCGTGAGACACACACCAGTGGCTCCCTTGTAGTTCATGTCCCGTACTTAATGAATTTCAATTCTTCCTCTCACAGAGTCAGTACAGTTCATACACAAAGAACAAGCACATGTAGCTAAAAACAAATAAGAACAGATACAGAAGCCTCACTCACAGCAATAATATAACACAAATGGTAAGAGCGTCTTTACAATTTCCCCCTTTTAGTCTCTGAAAGAGACCATTACACCTGGCTGTCTAGCCGTGAATAGGTGTACTCTGCATGTCCTGGAAACACCCCTGAGGCAGCTTTTTCATTTTCATACAGAATGAATTAGTGTCTCTTAGGTAAATAATCAAACATGACTGAATCTTTCCTTTGGTTGCAGAGAATTTGACAGGCCTCTATTAATGCAGCTACTTTAAACCCTTTAACAACAAAACCCCTAAAATATGTTCTCAATTATCTAAAATGCAGCAATGCACAAGTTCTATTCTGGTTTACTTTTTTAATCCAGTAGCTACGATAGCTTTTAAGATTTACAGTAAATCAGCTGTTTTTACCTCCAAAAATGTTCAAGTTCTTGATAAATTTTTAATAAGGTTGAAAAATAAATTCCCCGTTGGAATTTTTTTCTACCAGCTAGCTCGCTAAGTTAATCAATTCTTTTGTCCAACTTCTTTTGTTAAGTTGATCATAAGATGCTGCAGTCTTTTTTTTTTTACAACTGTTTTAGGACATATTCTAGTTTTTTTTTTTATCATGTTTTTATAAACTAACAAAGCTTCATGATGCATATGGCAGGAAATCATGTCTGTTGTGAGACTTTTCCAGGTCAGAGTTGGTTTCAAGCCCATTTTTTGTTCCTTCCTGAGCTCAGATGCGTGCGAGTACGCCCTTAAAATTGTGAACACCATTATCATGCACTATTTTACTTCTTGACAAAGAAAACATTAAATAATGTACTGTCACATTATAAAGTTTTGAACATCAATGTAATGTGAATTGAAGGATGTTTCATCATGTTTTAAACATTTATCATTTTTCATATTTAATGCCACTCTGCAATTATGTACATATTAATCAGCTACATCTCAAATGTCACAACTTACAGTATAAATGTCTTATTTCTGTACTCGAAGCTTGTAGAAAATAATACAGAGAAAAAAAGAAATTGTTAAAGCCTTTTCTCTTCAAATAAGGCTCCATTTCACCCATGAGTAAAGAGATTATGGTGCGTGTGTGTGGACCTGAAAAGGTCCTTGTAAAGTGAACCTTTGAGCCATTCATTATTCATTGTGATCAAGCATCGTCTGACTCTCCATCTGCTTTGGAAGACCTCACAAGTTTGGCTCGACTCCTTCGGTTTGTTCCCACTGCCGAGCCTCTCTCTGAAGGCCAGAGTCCAGATATACTGAGAAAATCACCCATTCCACTGCCTCTTTGTGATAAATTTACAGTCAGGTTTTTTTTTTTTTTTTTCATTCGACCTTTATTGATATAGGTTAATCTCATTGAGTCTCGGGGACTCATTTACAAGATGGACCTGATTTTAACAAAGAGTGATGACAACAATGGACAACAGACAACAATACACAATTGTAAAGGATGCATACAAAAAAAAGTGAAAATAAAATGTAATTAAAAAGGAAATGTAGCAAATAAACAGCCAGGTTGTGGGGCGGTGTAGAAAACTAAACACAGCAACATGTCTGCATTGGTTCATCCCAGGAACTTATCAGATGTTTGAAGCCACTTAGAGAGGTCAAGGTCAAGAGTTTCAGATCTTTTTGTAAGATATTCCAGGAAACAGGAAATTTTGTCCTAATGGTAGTAGGAGAATAATCATTTGCCAAGTTCAGTCCTCACTGAGGGAACACTGCATGTCATAATGTCCTGAGGGCGCACGTTGTGGCTGCACTCACGCAGAGACGTAAGAGGAGATGTATGAAGGCAGCAGGCCAAGAAGTGATTTAAAAATGAAAATGTACCAGTGGAAGAGTCTGTGTGAGGTTAATGATGTCCAGTTAACCAGTGAATACAGGGTGCAGTGGTGGGTACGATAATCACAGCCAGTTATGAATCTTAGTGCACCATGATAGACAGCATCCAACATCTGCAGGGTGTTTGTAGGAATGTTCATGTAGATAATGGCACCGTAATCAACGGAGGGAAGGAAAGTCACAGTTACAAAGAGTTTCCTAGCATTCAGATGTGCATTGTCAGATTGCTTTCTAAGAGATTCATTCAAATGTATCCAGTGGTTAATGGGACAGGGGATACTTTATATTTTCTACTGAAAAAACAAGTACATAAACACATACAGTTTTGTGTTGAAACAGGGATACATTCAAACCTGCCATACAAGTATGGTACAGTGAGTTTGCCTTACAGACATGGGTTACTAAAATCACAGCTATTTTTTTTTTTAACTTTCAAATGATGGTAAGAACGTGCTTAGGGGAGTTAAGAACTGGACCAACAGGCTGATTAGATGCTTGAATAAATATGCTAGCCACTTTGTAGTGCTGTTTTGCAAGTAGCATGAAGATGCAGTTCCCTAACTATGACCTCTTACCTTTGGGTTGTCAACCAGATTCACCCTGAACTGTTTTCAGGGCAATCGGGAATCAGAAATTTCAGCCAACTGACAATTCAAAACCAAAAACGTGGGTCTCGCAGTTAGAAAAAACAATGTTTCATCTTCGGTAGTTTCTGGAGCTCTACTTTGCTTCCAACAAAAATTGTAACTGAGCAAGCTTGTTTTCTTTTCTCAGGTATAACTGATACGGACATCAGATGAACACATGAGGTGGGAATATAACAGAAGAACTAAAAAGTGTCCCTCCATGAAACTTTGTTTGAACCATCAGCTCAGAAATGTTTTGGCAAACTCTCAAATATCTGAGTACTCCCTTCTGATATAAACAAATTCTGGCTCAAAAACAGTTACAGACAGGTGTCTCTCAAAGAAAAGTTTTCATTTATTTTATTTATTTATTTATTTATTCCTGAAAAACAGAACCCGGAAGTTAAAACGTTATATTTATAACATTTTACTTAAAAGAACACACAACCTTCTTGAACTATTTCAATCTTGTTTAAAAACTCACCACAGTACAGTAGTCCCTTGAATATCCCAGGAATTATATTCCAAACACGCCCACGGTAGGTGAAAAACCACAAAGTAGGAACGCTACATTTATTTGAGTATACATTAAGGCTTTATAAACCCTTCCCACACCCTTGCAATGTTAACAACAATGTTCCAAACTCTTAAACCTATGTAATTTCAGCAACATACGTATACAGGTAGTCCTCGACTTAAGGTGCCCTCGAATTATGGCAACTCGGACATAAGAACGGGTGTGCGGCGCAGCGTTAGCATACATTTTACATGTAATTCCTCGACTTACGGCAAAAAAATCCGGACTTACGAACGGGTGCAGCGCCACGTGTAATGAGTTCCGACTTAAGGCAAAATCGGGTTACGAACGGTTTGTAGGTACGGAACCCGTTCATAAGTCGAGGACTACCTGTATACAGTACTGCAAATTTTTATATGAGTACTCACCAGCTCTGCAGACCAGCAGACCTACCCTGCAGCGACGAAGCCCACTGCCCCGTCCAGGTTGACGTGCACATGGATAATTGAGCTTCAGGAAGCTTCAGGATTATTTGTGACTTTCCTGCCAGTTCTGTGAGCTTCATAGATAGGTTGTTACTTCTGACTTTGTGTTGCAAAACTTTCCCTCCATTTCAGCAGAAAGCAGTGGCCGGAAGCACTGTTGGCTTCTGGGAAGTGTAGTTCTTTTAACTTGGGTTAGAGTATAGGCTTGTTGAAAGAAAACTACAAAATGGCGGCACCTGTTCCTAAGTTGTTTTTTTTTTCATTATCTTTTTATCCCATACTGTCTCAATCAGGTGAGTACCGTAATATTAAAGTTGACAATTGTGTGTCATGTACAATCTTACGTTGAAAAACCGCAAAAGAGTGAGTCAGCGTAAGTTGAACTGCGAAGTGGCGAGGGACTACAGTACTGAGTCCGCACTGTTGAACGTTTTTAATTACATTCTTTTAGCCACAGACTCTGGTCACTGTGTAGTTTTAATGCTGTTTAGACCTAACTGGTGCCTTTGACACAGTGGACCATCTAATCCTCCTGTCTCACCTGGAGAAATGGGTGAACATTCAGTGTCTTTCTCTACAGTGGTTTCAATCCTATTTAACAGAGAGAAGCTTTTGTGTGCATATTGGAGCTGTTGAGTCCTCAGTAGCTCCTATCACATGTGGAGTACCTCAGGGATCTATACTTGGCTGGCTCCCTTCTGTATTCCATTTATTTACTCCCTCTGGGATATATTTTCCAGAAACATGGTATTACTTTTCATTTTTATGCTGGTGACAGCCAGATTTATGTTCCATTAAAACAAGATCAACAGTACTCCGTAAAATAATTCCTGGAATGTACGGCAGACATCAGAACATGGGTGTCACACAACTTTTACCATTTAAAGGAGAAAAAATTGAGGTCTTGTTATTTAAACCCAGTGATGGTTCCATGCTGCTCTGGGTCCTTTTTAACCAAACATCTGACCGAGACAGCAACTAACCTGGTGTGAGGCTGGACAATGATTTTAAACTAGATGCACAGATTAAATTAAGTCGAGTTTTTAATCACTTGAGACAACTGGCTATGGTCAAACCATTTCTGTCACAACCATTTTGAGAGTTTAATCCATGCTTTCATCACAACTCACCTGGACTACTGTAATGCACTTTATGTGGATTGAGCCAGTCATTACTGACTCGACTTCAGCTGGTTCAGAATCCTGCTGCTCACCTTTTAACTGGTACCAGAAAACAAGAGCACATCACCCCTTTAGAATCACTACAGTGGCTCTCAGTCAGTTTCCGGATTAATTTTAAGGTTCTTTAATTTGTTTTCACATGTCTTCATGTTCTCGACCCACGTATCTGTATGACCTGCTCGAGCTGGACATTCCATCACGCTCTGTCAGGTCAGTAGATCATCTGCTGCTGGTCGTTCCAAAGTCCAATAGGAGGCTGAGAGGTGACTGAGCATTCTCAGTCACTGCCCCGAACAGTGGAATGAGCTGCCTTTAACATCACGTCCTGTTTTGAATCTTCTCTGAAAATATCTAAAAAAAAAAGCTAAGTCTGGTCCTTCAAAAAACAAAACAAAGAAAAAACAAAAATAAATTGTAGAAACGTTTCGTCTTTCGTGCGAAAGACTTCCTCAGTTTTTTTTTTATTTTTTGTTTGTTTTGTTTTTTTGAATGTCCAGAGGACCAGACTTAGCTTTTTTAGATTTTTCTACCTGGATTATTGAGCATGCATCAGGTTGTTCTCTGAAAATACATTTTTCTTTTGGCTTTTACCTTCGCTTAAAATGTTGGTCTATGCATTATCGTCTGCTTGTTCCGAAGTCAGGTCTCAGGGGCAGCAGCTTGAGCCACTCTTCCAGCTCTTCTGGGAGAACTCTAAGGTGTTCCCAGGCCAACTGAGAGATGTATCTCTCCAGCGTGTCCTGGGTCTTCCTTGGGATCTCCTCCCAGTTGGATATGCCCGAAGCACCTCCCTAGGGAGGTGTCTAGGGAGCATCTTTACCAGATGCCTGAACCACCTCAACTGGCTCCTCTCAATGTGGAGGAGCAGTGGTTCTACTCCGAGTCTCTCCCAGATAACTGAGCTTCTCACCCTATCTCTACTCTGTTGCTTTCAACACCAGATGATCTGTTTGGTCATTATATTTATTATCTGCGACAATTTTATGTCTATATTCTGTTTTTTAACTTCATTTTGTATGTTGCCTATGTGTTGCCTGTTATTCTTTTTGTACAGCACTTTGGTTGGCCTTGTCGCTGTTTTAAGTGCTCTATAAATAAAATGGTATGGTGTGGTATCTCTAAGTGAGGGTCCAGCTACCCTGTGGAGGAAACACATTTCAACCACCTGTATCCACAATCTCATTCTTTTGGTCACTACATAGAGTTTGTGACCATAGGTGAGGGTAGGAACATAGACTGACTGGTCAACAGAGAGCTTTGTCTTACAGCTCAGCTCCCTCTTCACTACAACGGACCGGTACAGAGTCTACAATACTGCAGATGTTGCACCAGTCCGTCTGTCAATCTCATGCTCCATTCTTCCCTCACTCATGAACAAAACCCCAAGATACTTGAACTTCTCCATTTGAGGCAGAACCTCGCCCTCGACCTGAAGAGAGCAATCCACTCTTTTATGACTGAGGACCATGGCCTCAGATTTGGAGGTGCTGATTCTCATCCCAGCCATTTCACACTCTGCTACAAACCACAAGTAAGAGCTGAAGATCATGGCATGATGAGGCCAACAGAACTGTGTCATCTGCAAAGAGCAGAGATGGAATCCTGAGGCCACTTAACCAGAATCCCTCCACCCCCTGGCTGCACCAAGAAATTATGTCCATAAAAGTTATGTCCATTTTGGTTTTACTGTTTTTAATTTATTTGTTTTATTGGTTTTACTGTTTGTTGTCTCATGATTTTAACAGTTCATTACTTTACAGTTTCAACATAGTTTTTTATGCTTGTATGTGTTAATGTACAGCACTTTGTGTAACTCCTTTCAAGCACGCCCAGACACAAGTGGTTTCCTCAAACTGATGAATTATTAAGATTCAGTACATGAAAACTCATTGGCTGTGTGCCACCAAAAGGAATTAGGCTTGTTTATTCAGTTTCATTTAAAAGTCCATGCTTACTTGCTGATACTCACATCTTTTCTACCGACTGACTTCTTCTGGTACTTTCACCTGAATACAGTGTTATCTTACACACCTGAATACAGTGTCAACTACAGGTGGCATGTAAAACTACGTATAATAAAAGAAACAGTACAAGCCATATGAATGTGAAACATAAAATAAACTGTGGCAGTTGCACTTTGACCATCAGTGTTGTTTTTAAAGTCCTTTGAAAATAAAGTTAATGATTGAAAACAACTGTTGAGGCAATGTGTTACAGTTCATCTGTTGCTACTTAATCAAAGGAGATTTAGACATAATAATCTGTTCTATTTACTGACTGTGACTGTGAATGATAACTGTCCCATGTAGTCACTCTGCTGTGACCAGTCAGTGAGGAACAGAAAGGACTGGTTGTTTTTGATATCCTCGAGGGTGAGAGTTGGACTCTGCCAGGGCTGCCTGTTGTTACTGATCATGTTCAAAACTTTTATGGACAGAATTTTTTTCGGTGTAGCCAGGGGCTAGAGGGAGTCCAGTTCAGGATTCCTTTTTTGCCATTTGCAGATGATGTGGTCCTATTGGCATCACCGTGCCATGATCAACTTTCACTGGTGTGGTTCACAGCCAAGTGTGATGTGGCTGGGTTGAAAATCAGCACCTCCAAATATGAGGCTATTGTCTTCAGTCTGAAAAAGGTGGATTGCTCTCTTCGGCTTGAGTGTGAGGTTCTGTCTCAAGTGGAGGAGTTCAAGTATCTCGAGGTTTTGTTCACAAGCCTTTTTTTATTGCTTCTTTATTGGCTCCCTATCAGTTTCAGAATATAATTCAAAATCTTACTTCTAACCTACCTCTCAACAACCTAGCTTCATCTTATATTACAGATCTTATTGCTGTATATTTTCCTAACAGAGCACTTCACTCTCAGACTGCAGGTTTAGTTGTGGTTCCTAGAGTTTCCAAAAGCAGAATGGGAGGCAGATCTTTCAGTTCTCAGGCTCTTCTCTTGTGGAACCAACTTCCACTTTCTGTCTGTGAGGCTGACACATTGTCCAGTTTTAAGACTGGATTTAAGACTTTCCTTTTTGATAAATCCTATAGTTAGGGTTGGCTTGGGTTTCCTGAGCTGTCCCTTAGTTATGCTGCTATAGGCTTAGACTGCTGGAGGACAAATTGATCACATTGTTTCACTCTGCTACTGTCTTTACTTACTCTGCTCAACCTGTTTTGTATTTGTAATTTTTTTTTTATATCCTTAACTTGTGTTTTTTTTTTGTTTTTTTTGTTTTTGTTTTGTTTGATTTTCAGGTACATCTGGACCTATATCTGGACTGACCGTTCTGTGTTTGTTTGTCTCTCCTTTCTGTCCTCTCAACCAGCCAGTCAAAGCAGATGGCTTCTTGTCCTGAGCCTGGTTCTGCTGGAGGTTTCTTCCTTTTAAAAGAGAGTTTTTCCCTTTCCACTGTTGCCACTGTGCTTGCTCAGAATGGGAGACTGTAACAAAGCCAAGTACCAACTTGTCTGCTGGATTCCTTAGATAGAGAATTTTCTAATTGGCTATTCTATGTATGTGAATGCTCCTGTAAAGTGCCCTGACACAACTTTCTTGTGATTTGGTGCTACATAAATAAACTGAATTGAATTGAATTGAACTCCCGGCACTGACAAAATCAAAATGTGGGTGGGAAAAGTGAAGCATCTACACCTGTCTCCACCCTCATTTGCCGTATTCTGAGTCCATGAGCAAGGCATTAACCCTCACCATCTGCTCTTCCAGTTGCCCTATAGCAGTTCTCTGCTCCACACAGAGTGCTGTGGTAGCTCAGTGCTCTGTGGTTGCGTCAGGAAGGACATCCGGCGTAAAAACAGTTACCAAGTCTTTGTGCAACTCAGTTTGCTGTGGTGACTCCTGACAAAAAGGGAGAAGCCGACAGATTAAAAAAAAAAATGGTCCAAGGACTGAACCCTAAGGAACTCCATGACTCCATGACTAACTTTGGTCTATGATGAAGATTCATTATTTACAGTTACAAATTGGACTCTATCAGATAAATATGATTTTAACAAATTTAGAGCCGTTCCTGTAATTCCAACATTATATTCAAGCCTCTGTAGAAAATATTGTGATCAACTGTATCAAATGCAGCACTGAGGTCTAACAGGACCAGTTTAGACCCTCACCCACTCTACATGCACATGTCTGATGTCATCTGTAGTTGCTTTTTTTGTGCTGAGTTTTTTTTTTTTTTTCAACTCTCACACTGTGTCCCTAACAGGACACAGTGTGATATATATATATTTTTAACCTCCTCTTCCCTCATGTTTCCTTTTCCTTATCTAATAAAAAAAGGCAGCAATTCTCATGAGGTTGCAGCCTCAGGCACCCCGTCTACCCATGATGCTGTTTGGTTGTTTGTGTTTCTTTGGGACTAGATGTACTGAAATGAAATTTTCTTGTGCTTCTGTGCAATGACAATAAAGGCTGATTCTGATAGACACCTATCCATTGTCTGAGGCCATGATAATTTCTTTAGTAACGTTCACCAGTGCAGATTCATTGCTGTGGTGAGTTCTAAACCCTGACTGAAACTCTTCACACTGATTATTTCTGTCCAGATGTTCAACTGATTTGCAACTTTATTATGAAGATTTTTGTTGTTGTTGTTGTTGTTGAATGGGGACTGGAAATAAGTTTCTAATTGGCCAGAACTTTTGAAGCAAGATCAACTTTTTTAAAGCCTTCTGATTCCGGCTTGGTTGGGAGAGGACGCCTAGAAAATATGCTGCTCTGGTGTAAAAGAATTTAATCACTTTGCAGGATTCACTCTTGCTATAAACTGTATTTTTCTGTTCCTTAAATTTGTTGTTAGTGTTTGTATGCTGGTCGTATGTTGCTTTTATGATTTATTTTAGGAGTTTTTTGAGTTACGTGACTTTCTGCTGGGAGGTGCTAAGCTATCATTGGATTCAACACAAAGCTGAGATAAAGATCACCACTCAGGCGAGTCGCACCTGTTTTAAACAGTTTTTCTGTTCCTTGATTTTTGTCGTGGTGTTTCCTTGTTTTTTAAAAAAAAATTTTGTGTGCTTTATTTTCAATAGTTATGTGAACTGCTATTGCAAGGTTCTGCAGAGCCAGTCACGAGGTGCTACATCGAGGTGTCTGGGCTGGTTCAACGCACCACAGCTGAGATGGAGCATTGCTGAGTGACTGCCTGCATCGGATCCACATCGCTTGATCACCCAACTCTTTCAGGACTTCTGGGTTTTAATCAGTGTATTTGAGCTCTGTTCGCTCTTACTAGTGTTTGTTTTACTTGTATTTCAAACAATTCAAAATGATTGGATTTTTTTTATTTCCTATATACTCAAACAGGTTATTAATCATATTATTAAACAATGATTTAAGGAAGATACAGACTTTTAAATTAGTGAAAGTTAAATGACAAGACATGTTTTTGCCTGTGTGTGTTTTTAAGAAAAATATTTTATGAACCACAAGACAGATTTGATTAAAATCTACTGGGCAGTTTTTGGTCCCCCCTATTACAGATGACAGCCATTAATCAATTTATCAAACACAAACATGACTGTATGTCACGTGTATGCCAGAACTAAGAGCAGAACCCAGCAACAAAACAAGCGGAGACAAGAGGTACAGTGTTCAATTTTATTTTGGTGTGAATCACACAGGAACGGGGGAGCCAATATCTGGGGAAGAGGTGAAGATGGACA
>JARVGS010000672.1:20372153-20382787 GCA_031762315.1 Hypsolebias antenori
TAGGTAAAAGTGGCTATTAATGAGACACTTGTCTTGCCATACCAGCCTCCTTCATCTTGCTCCAGAACTGCTGGAGCAAACATCAAATCAGCTGCATTTCACCGCGCCGTCCAGGCAAAATGCAGCTGATTTGACCATTAAAGTGCATTTAATAAGGAAAATTTCAACTGAGAGACACATTTACTATAATGTAGACTAGAGCAAACAAATAATTGTTTTTAGGTGGTTATCATGTTAAATTTCGACGCAACGCACAGCGAGTCCTCCCGTTGCGCACTCCAGCTTCAGCAAACTGATTTTTGAAATGCAGCTGATTTGACAGTCCAAGTGCATTTATTAAGGAAAAGTTAAACTGAGACACATTTTTGCTATAATGTAGAGCAAACAAATAATTGTTTTTAATGTTAATCTTGTTAAATTCTAGTTAAAGTCCTCCCGTGCACACTCCCACTTAAACGGTGAAGCGACTTATTTATGCTTTTTCCCACTTTATTAAACATATTTGGACTGATGTGACTTATACAGTGGTGCAACGTGTACGGTGACAAGTATGGTACACGTTATTGACCGTTTTATTCAGGGCAGGTAAATTTTATTTACTGACTCACCTGAAACTGCCATAGACAATAAGAAGGATGGAGATCAGGAAGGTGGACACCTGGCTTGAGTCAACAAGGGAGTAAGCCCTATAAGCACAAAAGAGACAAAAAAAAAGTTTAAATTTATGAACACAAACAACTGTGTGATAAAAGCTTAAAAATGAGGATCACCTTTAGCTTAAAGAGGATTTGTAAAATGAAAAATGTTTTTCTCATACAGTAGTCATACAAAAACCACAAACCACACAACCATATCTCATATTTAGTGAGTCACTTAGATTACGAGGGTAAAGTATGTTACAGTTCAAGGTCTGAGTAGAAGAAATCCAGCCTTCTTCCATCATAAATGTTAAATAACGCTGCATTCCCTGTAACTGTGTGGATCTAACAAGAAACAAATATGCAATGATAAAACAAAAAATAATATAACAAATATCACAGGCAGCAAATTGGAAATGAAGCAAAGAAAATGAAATGTTTGTTGGACTAAAAGGACAAAGCAAAAATTGATTATAAGCAGAGTATAGACAAACATGTCTCTACAGAGATTCAAAATGACAAGAGTAACAATTTCTACTGTCAGACAACGCTCGGAGGATTGATTTTGAATTGAGAAACCATGACAGAGGGTTCATCACCCAACTCATTTTTCACCTATCAGTTCCATCAGCCTTCACTGAAGACAGCCTGACTATCTCATTCAACAGATAGCGTGCTCACGCAACATGCTGGCAACGAGTCCAAGTTGCACAATTTAACAATTTGAGACGAGCTGCTTTAGACCTTTAAAGTACGTCTGAAGTAAATGTTTGCTGTTTTAAATGAACAATTATTGCATGGTTAAAGCAGCAAGTGTTCTGTTAGTTCTGCAAATGGTACTCCATCCATCCATCCATCCATCCATCCATCCATCCACCCACCCAACCCACCCACCCACCCACCCATCCATGGCTTCAGATTTGGAAATGCTGACCCAGCTGCTTCACATTCAGCTGCACACGGCACCAGTAAGAGCTAGAAATCATGGTACTATGACACATTAATGCAAATTTATAAAAAGCACAACAAACAAAATAAAAAGCAAAACAGGTTAAAAAGGCTCATTTGTTTCCAGGAATAAGGATTATGCAGCGCAGCCTGTGTAAACTAATGAAGCAAGTATATTGATTAAAAAACAAAAGCCTGTGTGTTGTGCATCGGAAGGGAACTGGGTCAGCGGAGTTTAGTTTAACTACTGACCTATTATCACAACAACCCATTTTAGAGTATGGTACTAAAAAAATCCATAGCAATCAGGTTTGTTAACAAAAACAACAAATGTGAGTACTATGTTTTGAATACATGTCCTTGCAAAACTCAACAAATGATGCTTAATAAATAAAACTATTGCTGCGCTTCACAAAGCTCAACATCATCCCTGGAAATCGATACACCAAACAAACAACACAACAAAGAAATGAGTGAAAAACAGTTCGCTACGAAGATTAGAACTGCAAATTCTGGTATAGAGAGAAAAGTTATTGATCATAAATATCAAAGAAAACTGTTAAAACCTGCACAGCTACTGAAAAGGAAACCCAGCTCACAACAATGACACAATGTTGATTTACTTGATTAGTTAAATTAGGAATACATTTCTAGTTGAGATGGTGATTAACTGGTGGTATAAACTGTCCATCTTTGCAAGTTTGTCACTTTGGCTACTTACATGGAATGATGTATATCACAATAACTTAAAATATTAAATATCATTAATTAAAGGGAGAAACATTTTTTTTGCTGTCTGAGACAGTGCAAGTTATGAAAAAAAAATTAAAAAACAATTATCTAAGTATGAATGCTTTAATTAGGTATATACATTTTTCACTTATATATTTTTTTACTTTTCAAGATGGCCTCTCTCAGCTGAGTCGTAGCTTCACAGGCTCCCGGTGAACTTGATTTTTGTTTTGTTCCTGTTGCTTCTGTTTTAACCTTTTTTGTGCCTACAATGCACATCCACAGTACAGGTACGACCGCGACACACTTGTAGAGCTATCTGTGTCGCTGCCTTGCCATCATGCTTCAGTCCTTCCAGCTTCGAGCTCAGGCCTGTCATGGTGGCTGTCTCCAAGATCCACCATCTGCCTGCATTGACCAAACTCTATGGACCCGTTCGGTTCCGCAGGGAAACCTGGATGTTCTCCATCTGCCAGACCCAGTTTTGGAGGGCTGTCTGGGAGGGCAGCTGCTGCGGTCATTGTTACCTTCAAGCTGCTGACGGGACTTGCTAACTAGACCTGCTAACCTGCTAATGCTGCTAACAAGATTCCCTGTCTGTCTGATCGGACCAAACTCTATGGACCCACTTGGAACCTTTGGATGTTCTGACTGCTGGACCTGGTTCTGGAGGGCAGTCTGGGAGTCAGCTGCTGCGGTCCTTATTATCATCATTCTGCTGAAAGGACCTGCTAACGCTCCTAACAACACCACACCGCTAACAGTACCATGGTGCCAGCGGGACCATGTTGATAAGAGAAACCTCATTGCTAACTGAACCTCACTGCTAACAGGATCATGCTGCTAACTGGACCATGTTGCTAAAGGAAACCTCACTGTCATCATTGATTTGAGAAACCGCAATAACTTCAAAAATGCAATTATTGTCTTTGATGCTTTGTTTAATACTTATTTATGTAATGCCCACTTATATTACTTTCACATGTTTGTGCTAGATTAAATAAATGAAGCATTGAACTGGTCCATGTTGCAGGAGAACAGAAATGTTGAAAAATTTGATGCATATACAATTTTTTTAATTAGAAATATACAACTATAGAACATAATTTATTTTTTAAACTGAGCTAAATGTTCAGTTTTTTTTATTTTTTATGAAATATTTATTCTTCCAAGTTTTCTTTTCCAGTAAATAAAACAAAAGTGCTCAAAAAAGTAAAATGTTACAATAAATAAAAAAAAAAAACAGGCCTGTTCTGCTTCAACCTGTACAGTGGTATAGTTTGGATTAACATACAAATACAGTGAGAATTAGGCCTGTCACGATAACAAATTTTGCTGGACGACTGTCTCAGAAATTATTGTGATAAACGATAATATTGTTTGAAATTTGACAATAATTAGTAATTGTCAAATTTAAAAAGAAATTGTTGGTTAATTTTAGTGTGTAGTATCTTTTTTGACCACTGGATGTCAGTATAAAATGGTGTGAAACAAAGGATGGATAGTGAGGGAGCTAGCAGCGTGTCTCTAAGAAAAATGGGAGGGAGGCCCCTTGATGTGACAAGGGCTGTCTCTCCTTCCTGTTATTTGGTTCTCAAAATGGTGGATGCTCTGTGTGGTTTGAGCTCTTTAGCATAGTATAGCTAGCTATAGCATAGAATAGCATTGAGCATGCAGCAGGATCTTTAGCATAGCATTTGTCACACAAAGCTTTTAATAAATGAAAAAAAAAATCAGTAAATAAATTCTCAGCTTCTTTTTGCAGAGAAAAGCAACTTTTTACTCAAAGGCATGGGTTTCAACTGTGAATTTAGGAGCTTCGACGAATAAGAGTTTTTTTCCCCTAAGTTGGCCTGTTGGCTTCGCTCGTAGCTTAGCTTCTCAGTTTAGCTGCTTTTAACGATCCAATAATGTGATATTGGATGGTTAACGGATTTTAAAAAAAAATGAGAAAGGGAGGGGTCAGTAAAGAACACCGGAGTTGAGCCTTTGTCATCCAGTGTCTTCAGCAGAAAGAGAGACACAAGAAGAAACGATGACGCCAATAAATGAAAATGAGGTTGATAATTTTCATTTATAATGCGATTATTTAATTTATTGTTTAGTGAGACAGGCCTAGTAAGAATACAATATTTATATCTTTACAAATACACTTACTTTTACTTCTATTAGCATATGCAAAAATATGTAAACAGACCATTTGAAAATTCAGCAACACAATGAGATAAATTAGACTAAAATTACATATGACCCAATAGCCCATAACTTTATAAATGTAACATCTGACAAAACAAGTCAATTAAATAAAAACGAACTTGAGGAACTTCACATTTTAAACTGCTGCTCTACTTGTTGAGAAGCGGACAAAGTTAATACTTTTAACTTAGCCGTAGATTGTTCCATAAATATCACCATATAGATTTTTATACAAAAATCCATTTATTTGGAGCAACACCATAGCCAAATTTGACTTTTTTTTTTTAAATGCAAAATAATTTTTAGGGCAATAAGCAGGCTGGCATATGGGCATACCAGCATTTATTTGAGAAGCGCACACTTGACTCATCTTTTATCAATCTCAGCAGCAACAGTTACGGAGTGCTGGTTGTAATTAAAATATAAAAAAACAAAAACACCATAGCTCCATTTGTGCAGAGCCATCGCACACATTCTTAACAGTTAAAACAGAAAAATCTGCTTCCAATAATTCTGCGTGCCAATTCCACAGCCCATTGCTTAAGATTTCATACAATCGATGATAAATTAGATTTCTGTCACGCTAGCTGAAATGCTCAAGTAAAATGTATCTCCTTCTTTTAAAGACAGTCAGAACAAAATAAAATAGTTCACTGTGGGAATAGGACACAATGCGTCATGTAGTTTTGAACCGGTCTTGTGTGTCCACCACAAGCGTCTCGTGGCTGAAAACCATATTCAGCAGGAATTATCTCTGCAAATATGGCTAATTATAATAGAGCCTTGTATACCAACCCCTGACTGGGTCATAAAAACATCTCTAACCACATAGCTGTCCAAAATATGACACTGTGCTCAGTCAGCTACTATCTAGATTGTAACTTTAAAATGATCCATGTCTTAGAAGGAATTTGACTTGAAGCATTCATATAATGATTAGAAAAGTGACCTTGTTCTTCTGCAGACTGACGTTAATTATGCCACCATTTCACTGTCAACACAGCAGGCAGCTAGACAGCTAGTTTAATCTTCCACAGGCCTCATTCATATTCTGGTATCGAACGGCTTCGTCGGGATTCTGTGCACAGAAGCCAGCAGAACATGAGTGAGATAGATGAATGGAACATTTAAAAACAAAAAACAATCACGGACTGTTGAGAACTGGCCGACAGCCCAAAGTGCCATAAGACGCCCTTGTTTACTGACAGACTAGGTTTTCAATAACAATTCCGATACTGCCCTCCATCAAACCGTCTGCATGCATGACTTCACCACTGAGGTCCTGGTTAACAAACCACAAATAATATTTTAACCACCGTCAAGTAAGGCTGTTTAAAACTGAGCTTCAAAAATGTCAACACTTGATTGACAGATTGACTTTTAACTTATCACCCAGTCAATCTGATGTTTCTGGTCAATGACTGATCAACTGGTGAATTTCCAGTTCAGGATTAACTGGCTACACTTTCTCATCCAATCAATTTTAGGCTAAATTGCATACCATCTGTTATTCAACAGAAATATGGTGCTATTTTGGCCTCCCCCCCCACCCCAGAAACATAAATTCAGACAAAAAAGGTAAAGACTGAACCTTTGTGTTTTTGTTCTCGGAGGACATGAGTAAACAACTAAGTTAGGGTTTTGCACCCATAAATTAAACCTCGCTGGGCTTTAAAGTTCTAAATCAAATTCTTGGTATTGCTTTAATCAAGATACGGACAGGATGTCAAATCTAACATCGTGGAAGACATGGAAGATCCTGAATTGTAGTTTAAATGCCAAAAATCAATTCTGCTAATGCTAATATGTGCTGCCATTTTTATAGTTAGCTGTGCTGTTTGTCCATTGCCATTGAGTTGCTGTAGTTGTTACCTTCATAGTTGGTGTAGTTAAAACATTTCACATCTTTTATTCACCTAACCCTAATTAGTTATCTGGAATAATTGCATTAGCTTTTCTAGGATATTTTCAATGTCAAATTAGCATTTTAGCTTATTGTTGGTCAGCAGCCATAGACATTTCAATTTGAAAATCTATATTTCTGTCTCTGCATTTCACAGTTTCAGTATTTTAGATAAACATCTTAAGCTTACTATTTCACAGTCAAAGTTTCTTTATTTGTCATGCACACCACATGTGGTACATGTTGTGGAACAAAATTGTGCACACAGGGTGCCAGTTACATCCAACAAAAGTATAAATTGTAAAGAAAAACAGTAACAAGATGTAAGATATGAACTAGGAAAAAAAATGTTAAACTAAAAATACACAAAGTACTAATAGTACAAAAACAATCCGCCACCAATTTGCCTCCTGGTGTTTATTCAAACCTGATTATTGTAAATAATCAAAATGCATTGATACATGTTTGACAATTGTGTCACTCTAAAACATAATCTAAAAGTAATTCTTTAGATTTTGAACTGCTCCATCAAATAAAATCAACTCATTAATGAAAATTAAATGTATTTCATTTAAATGTGCAGAAATCAAAATGTTTGTTTTGTTTAATCAACATCAACAGAAGATTGTGATGAAGAAACAAAAGGATTTTATAAAATAAAAATTACAATCAGCTGCAACAAGCTTTGACCTTCAAGACTAATAAAAGGAGAGAATGAATCAAAATATTCAAGACAATTTAAAAAAATTATTGACAGGTAAATATAATTTACAAAATAATATTGGTTTAATGTATCAAAAATAAATATTTTAGAGGTTTTCTGAAGGACAATAAAAAAAGAGCAATTTAGACTTTTCAAGGAAACCAAATTATTAGGTTTTTTTTTTCTTTCTGAAAAACAAAACTGCAATGTCAATGACCCTAAATTGTAAAAGGAAACACTTTATTGTAATTCAGAACATTATTGGACTTATTTTGTTAATACATTTTTGAAGTGTTTTTTGCAAGAATACACTTTACTATACCATTTGTGTTCATATTCAAATTAATCCAATAAACAGGTCAACAATGTAAGAAGTGATATACAGTATGTATTAATGAATCTGAATGTAAAAGATGTTTTAAAAACCAGATTCCAAAAAAAGTTGGGACACTAAACAAATTGTGAATAAAAACTGAATGCAATGATGTGGAGGTGCCAACATCTAATATTTTATTCAGAATAGAACACAAATCACAGATCAAAAGTTTAAACTGAATACCGATTCCATGATGCCTATAATACCATGCATCCCTAATCACTACCCATCCCTGCAGGTCAGGATTTTTTCAACTGATATTTTTCTGTTTGTTGAAAAAACAAAACAAAAATTGACATCCAGACAAGAAGGCCGAAATTTCCATCGCTGCTAAAAAATAACAAACAAAAAAAACAAGCCAGGCCAGTAGTGTCGACATTACTGACAATACCCTTGAATACCTTTTTCTTTGAATAAAAACGACATTTATATATAGAAAATAGCCAAAAATACAGAATAGTTCATTTTGCAAACTTTCATGGGGATAGGAGCACAGTGTAATAATTGAACTAAGTCCAAAGAGTCAGAAAGCAAACAATTAAAATGAATTAACATGACAAGTGTGTAGGCCTGCTCTCTATTTATACATCCTTTCACTACAAATGTCTTCACCCAAGGTAGAAGTACATTCAGAGCTTCATTTTAAATGTGATGGTTGAGTTCTGGTTGAGACAGAATGGACTTTTGGAAACTGCAAAACCAAAAGAAGGGAAGAGAAACTAGACAACGCAACCAAATGTTAGGATTCAAATAACATACCCACAGCTGTAAAGATACTGCATATCAAACCATAACTGGACAGTTTAAAAAAGGACATCTGAAACTGTATAGTAGGTCTAGGAATAAAAAAAAAAAAACTTAATGTAGTGATCTATTTAGTCACCCATATGTAAGTAAAAAAAAACACTATTTGTGCACAACAAAATGAAACCTAACCAAAAATCTGTGCACACAAAGATTGCAAAACAATGTGAAGAAGACATCCTTTATGTACCACCATAACTTGCCTTTTTTATTTGTTTATGAGGGTCAACAGAGAGAAGTATGTGTTTAAAACTGCTTAAAAGCATTGTACAAATTAGTAGATCAGCAGCACATGTATCAAACAAGGAGTGTTCTATCAAGTCATTCTGACACAAACCATTTACCAAGCTGTGTATAGCTACTTATCCAGTTGGGTGGTATCCAATTTTTGGAATCATTAAATCTCCCTAAAATTATACCCTAATACCATCTGCCTGAAATTGCTTGTCAAGCTGTATTATTATGTAATTTTAGGACATCTTGGGCTTCTGGTTGAGCTTCTGTTTTAAAAACCTTTTTTAAGCTTAGAAAAAAATACTCAATACACAATCTTTTTTTTTCTTGTTGTTTTTGCATTATGAAGCAATTTCCCAATAAATCAATAACCATTATTAAAAATAAAGTTATAGAATAAAGATTTCACCTCCCTATGTGTGGGGAAAAATTAGTATTTGACCTGATTTCTTTATAAGACCCACCACTTCTGCTGCGATCATTTTATATAGCACGAGATCACCCAACTTGAACATATTGTAGGGGTTTAGCTTCATCAGCTACCTTTTCTTCTCCAGCCTTCACTCTGATGGATGTGCACTATTGTGAAGGTTGTGATGGTAGCAAATGCAAATTGGCACATTCATGTTTAGAAAAATTTAGCTTACACATTTTACAAGTATTAAAATATTTGATTAGGCTAACAAGTTGTGTCAAACTTAAGTTCAAATATCAAAGGCAAGAGTGTGAAAAGTTTTAGATATATTAGCATTAACATATGGCATTAGCTGCTTCATTTTTACCAATCCATAGTAGAGATTAAGCAGAAAGACATACTGTATAATAGCTGGGATAATATATTCAGTTTATAATTAAAGTTAAAAAAAAAAAAAAAAAAAGAGCTACTGACCAGAAAACAAGTTTGTCACAATCACAACATAGTAGCCAAGGATTAATTGACACTAAAGTACCGTAACTGAAATTATCAATGTTTTTAATGCCGCCATACATGTACGTTTGAGATTAGCAGTATTAGCGAGTTTAACTGACACAATTCTGACAGTAATCTGACATATTACCTCCTTCACGTAACGGGCCACCTAATCTTTTTTTAATTTGGCTTAAAGCACATGTGCCCTGAGAGGTTTTGTGGTGTTTGGTTCAGCAGATAAATCTCTGATGTTATCATTATTACATTTAAGTATGACCGGTAAAATGATGGAAGCTCATTATGGATGTTGAAACTGTCAGTTTTAATTTCAGCAGGATTCTTTTGGCTTCTATCCTCTCAGAAAGGTTGTGTTAGACCAAAATTATTGCATTCAGTTTATAGTGTATGTTTGAATATAAATATACACAAAAATGGAAATGCTTTTGCAAAATTGCAATAAAATTTGCAGATGCATGTTGACAAAATGTGCGATAGTGTACTCATTGGATACTGCTAAAAAGTAAGATTAAAACAAAACAACAAGAAGGCAAATAAAACCAGTTTCAACAATTAGCTGAACACCTTCCTTTTTAAATTTCTAAAGCTCTGCTAAATACTATAACAATATCCATACCAAACAGTTTAGATAAACACAACAATTTAAAGAAATATGCTTATTGGTAGTTATTGTCTTATCAGAGATAATTAGATGAAAAGCCAAGATGTGATGAAGTTGGTATAGTACAAAAATGGAAACCAGTGTCATAAATAGTACTATTTTCAAGCTGCAGCTTGATCTGTTTCTCAGCAGTTTCTGTTCCAATCATGCATGAACCATATTTGCCTAGTCCATTTTAAAAAGGGCTTAAAAAATGAAACACATTTTGTATTTCACCCAGCACCTGCGGTAAACAGCTTACCTTCAAGTTAGTGGAAAGATTAAATGCACATATGCAGTATCTTTAGGAGGTGTAGTTAATAAATCTTAAAAGTTTGTAATAGGAATGTGCGATATATACGGTACACGGTAGAAATGATAGTCTATGATAGAGATCTGTATTCTACCGGCTACTGGCAGTAATGCTGTGTCTGATGTAAAATCAGAGTTGTCAGTAGGGCTGCAACAACGAATCGATAAAATCGATAAAAATCGATGATTAAAAGCGTTGGCAACGAATTTCATCATCGAT
>JARVGS010000672.1:20392272-20404952 GCA_031762315.1 Hypsolebias antenori
ATATAGTTTTTGCATTTTGTCCTAATCTGATTTCAGTTCATGCTTACATTTTGTTTTTTCAAGCCGGACTCCAAACCTTTGGTTTAAAAATCCCCCTTTGCTATGAAAAATAGTAGCCTGTTAGCAAAATATCTAATGAATGTCAGAATTTGAATAAACCTGCCAATCATTAATCACTGGGTACATCTACAACTACTTTACTTATACTGTAGTCAACTTGATTCAGGATGGCTGCCATAGCACCTTAGCAAACACATAAATGGTTACAACTTTATCAGTTTTACAGATATTGATTTCAGATTTGATGTGGTAGTAGCTGGTAGTCATCCTCAACTTGTATTCCAAGCACTAAAAACTTGCACACCATCTTTGATATGTTTGGACACATTCATTAACCACAGATGGGTTGTGGATGTTGCATGAGTTGGTCCTTATCCAATCTGTGGAAGATTTTTTTTTTAAATTAATATTTCTTTATATTGCTGAATAAAAAGGCAAACAAAAATATCCAGTTTTAAATCTCACAACCATAAACTGACAGTAAGTCAGCAA
The DNA here is from genome assembly GCA_031762315.1 of Hypsolebias antenori. Lineage (NCBI taxonomy): Eukaryota > Metazoa > Chordata > Actinopteri > Cyprinodontiformes > Rivulidae > Hypsolebias > Hypsolebias antenori. The sequence goes on from JARVGS010000672.1 coordinate 20,392,825, forward strand.
ACAATATGTACTAAAAACTCTGAAAGACTGGCTGTCTGATTCTTTTAGGAATCATGCGTTTTCCCAAAAGGCTGCAAAAAACGTTTTATTATTATTATTATTATTTTATGGACAGTAACATGATTACAATATGGCCCACTGAGCTTTGACTTAAGGTGACCTGGTACCAAGTTCACTTATGAACCATCCAATGCTCGAACAAGGTGTTTGTTATGGACAGCCCACAGTTAGCACAGAAATCCAATAACCAAACAGAACACTGTTCAGGTTCAAATAAGGAAATCCGTTCCTCCCAATCCCCCCCTTCCTGATAACTCCATCATCACCCAAATGGGCATTGAAGTCATCCAGTAGAACAAGGGAATCCCTAGATGACACCCCTTCTAGAACATCACCCAGACACTCCAGGAAGGCCGGGTAATCTGAGCTGCTCTTTGGTGCATGAGCACAAACAATTTGAACCTTCTCCCCGGGAGGCAACCCTCTCCCCGCTGGAGAAAACTCCCACACTGAAGCATTCAGCCGGGGGCTTGTGAGTATCCTAGCGTGCCTGATGCAACTTCAGAGAAGGAGCAAGTCCATCCTCCAGAGCCCAAGCAAGTAGAGGTGAGCCCAGTTATGACTCCTGACTCCTTACCTCAGTGAGATGACACTCTTTGTCCCTATAGTTAGTCAATGGTGCCAGGAACTGGCATGGCCGGAAGCCCTCCCCCACCTGCTGCTCAGATGTCCTCACACCAAACCTTGATGGTTCTCCTCGGAGGTGCTGGGCCCACATTGAGGTGACATCCTGTCTTTCATTTGGGCTGAGTTAAGCCCCATGAGTCAAGGATTGACCACCAGGCGCTTGCCAACAAGTCCCCCTCCACCCCAACATCCCCAGGCCTGGCTACAAGGAGGTGTCCCTGTTTACGTCTTCGGGTGAGGTTTCCTGATACAATGCTATTCCGTTCATCAAGAGCTTTGAATATGTCGTGAATTAAACAACTGGTAAACCATTGCTGTTTTGATGAGTCATCATAATTGGCAACATCAGTCATCCTGCTGCAGTTTGTTTTAATGACCATGTTTGTCTTGCATGTTCACTTGAAACCGGTCTGTGTTGAGAATGCCACCTGAACAAAGTGCTCTGTTCAACCACAGCCAAGGAGCAGAACATTTCCCAGGTTTGTTCAGCTCCAGGCAGCATGGTGATGCCACTGGTAGAGCTGCTGCCTCTCAGGGAGCAGGTCCCTGGTTCAAATCCTGATCCAGGGGCCTTTTTTCACACAGCATCTTTAAAAGTGTGAACAAGAAACACAAGCAATAAAACCTTAATAATGTGCTTTGGCAAAAAAAAGTCTGGGTGTCTGCAGTCCTGCATATGCTCCGGGATTAAAACCAACAAGACATTTTGATTTAAAGCTCTATGTTCTTACCCCCCAAACTTTTAGACATCAGCAGTGGTAGGGAAAGAAGGAATTTGCATATTACAGTAGCTCAAATGAGCTATGTCATGCTTGGCCTGTGGAGGTAGCGTGAGAACCGCCCATCTTCTAGGAAGGCATCACCATTTCATTTGAGCTTTCTAGGAAATGGCCAGTGTAAGAGGATGAGGTATCTGAACAGGATGCCTGCCTGATTGTTCTCAAGGAGGAAGTTTTCGCTGCGTCTCATAAGTAGGAGGCCACGGGGCTGATTCTGGACTCATGGAAGATAGCGGTGATCTCCAGGAGGAGGAGGAAGAGGTGACTGTTGTCCTGCGACACCCTTAAAAAGAGGATCAAATTATAAACTGAGTGTAATTATGATAGGCAATAAGGTCAAGAATAAAACGGTTATCGCAAAAGACAAACTGATTATTTTACCAAACTACTTCACACAGTATTTTCAATTTAAAAGAACGTGAAGCAAAAACAAAACAACAAAATGCCATGACGTGCTTTTCTTTTAATAATTACCATGACTCATGTGTTATTGTTTCAATAAAACTTAACAACAGGCTGTAATTAGCTGATTGTCTGTTCATGTTTGGAACAAACCTCTCAGTGCAGCTTTAAATCCAATCACAGCGTTCGCTTCAAAATTCCAGGAACTGATGTTAAGTCATCATGATTAATTTACTGTAATTTAATTTCCTCCACAGAATGCTTGTCGCCCACAGCTTTTCATGCAAGAGTTTTAGAGCAAGATCGTCTTGAGAGGGTGCAGAGTTGTTGCTTTTTTAGTCAAACCTTGTTGTGGAAGACTCTCAGCTACTACCACATCAAATTTTAACAAAATATGTGCAAAACTCTCCATTGTAGTAACTTTTGTGTATTATTTAAAAGCCATTTGGCTCGGTGGCTCTGCTGAACTGCATTAGCCTTTCATTTTACTATAAATTATTTATATTTTGACTTAGATATTCATGCATTGGTCATGAAATCCTTTTTCATATTATTGGTTCTGGAGTTTGTGTCAGATCAAGGGCACTTCCTGGATGCAGACTGGCTTGGGAGTCTGAATATGCGCAAATCACTATCCCCCATGCAGAGGCACACAGTCTGTCATTTATTTCACATCTGCCACCACTTCTCCAGACTTTAAACCTTTGACCACACCCGTAGTATACAATAAACTACAGTAAAAGACAATTTCCTTGTTTAGGCTCTTAAATTCACAAATATTAAAAAGAGATATTTTGCAAACAGACACTCAAATTGGGTTGAAGTAGTTAAAGGCAAATAAATCTTGCATGGGCTGTTAGGATTCAGAATATGTTTACGGTTTCTAAGCTACTATACAATCATATTTTAGGTCAGCATGTGCAAAATAGATAGAGTTACCTTTTTTAAGTTCACTTGATTGCTTTTTGCACAAGCTAAAATTTGTTCAGCAGTTCATGAGGTATTTTAGTAACAGAAAAACTTACTAATACACCCCCCATACACACACATAAACAAAAAAGTACATAACTTTTGTATTATGGATACCTCAGTAACTGATAATTTGAAATGTAACTTTTGTTGCAAAAAACGGAAACACAAACTAAAATATGCAGTAGCTCATTTTGGCCACCAGGGGTCAGAATTTCCTATGAAAAAAAAAAAACAACAACTGGGCAACTGCAAGTCAAAATGGTGATGCCTGCATATATTTGTATTCCTTACATGATTTCATTCATAGTTAAATTTAGAACAACAAATCTAGCCACAAAAAATCTTTGTCTTTAACATTATATTCTGACATTTTAAAGAATCAGACAATGACGAGCTACATAAAGTAACCGCTGCACTCTATCAGCACTGGTTAACGAGTCAAGTCAAGGTTCTTTATTGTCATTCACATCTGATGCATGTGGTGGAACTACATTGTGTACATAGGGCCCCAATTACGCCCAACAAACATAAATTGTAAAGAAAAAAGTAATAAGACCTAAGAAATATGCTAAACTAAGAATACACTAAGCACTAAAAACAATACGCCGCAGTACGAACATGAGGCTTTGTGAGCAGATGGGTATGAATGAAGACAGCAGCATGAAATAAATCGGCAGCATGAGCTCAGCAACATGGATAGTCAGTAGCACATAACAATCAAATTGGCATTATAGTGATTTTTTCACAATGATAATCCTGGTTAGGGATTCATGAGTCATAAAGAATAAAGGATAAAAAAATGAATGAAGGAGCAGGAGATCTATCAGTACAAATCAAATGCTGCTCACCCTGACTGAACCAGCTCACTGCCCCATTTCATTTAGCGGATTTAAAGCAGGTGATTGGTTTTCTACACTGATGAAACAAATAGTCAGAGAACTGTAAGTGCAGTTGTGGTTCTGCAGAGTTCCAACCTCCAGGTCCTGCGGTAGTGAAAAAGGAGAAGTATACTGCTCACTTGAACTTTTATCTACAAACTCTGGACTGACTGAAGGGGTCACATACATTTGTGGCCAAAAGTTTGCATACACTCAACAAGCTTTCCCCCCTGGATGTACAACATCATATCAAAAACACAAGCTTGAATTTATTGTTGATTTTCTCTAATCCACACAGGATTGGAATTATACATTCATCCTCTTAATTTTGTTGATAAGTGGTGCTGAAGGTTCTATAGTGTCTTTTTATCTGACAACTTACAGTACACATTTGACCTGTAATCATCTGTCACCTTCAAATGAAAGGATGAGCACTGTGCTGAGTGAAGCAAACTTTATATCATCATAAACCGAAAGGATATCGACTAAAAGCTCCCCTGAGTCAAGATACCTTTAATCTCAGCTGAACTTTTCAGCAGCCTATAAAAACAGGCAAAATGCCTGATGAAGTTTCATAGTTAAATGAGACAAAGTTTGTGCTTTTTGGGCACAGTGACAAAATAAAAAAAAAAAAAACAAGTTTGAATGTTTCAAACAATGTATCTACTGTCAAGCATGACGGAGGTAGCATCATGCTGTGGTACTGGTACATTGCACACAGAGGATGGAATAATGAAGAAAAGGTTCTACCCCTAAGGAAAACATTCTGAAACTCACAACAAAACTGTTTTATGAATGAAGAAATCATGTTAACATTAGGAATGGCCTTCCCAAATCCCTAACCTCCAAATTTAGCAATCAGTGCTTGGAACCAAATTTTTACCAGGAAACCGTCCATTTATATAACTAATTTTCTTGGCAGAATTAAGTTTGTAGATGGCTAAAAAAATTAAAAGAAAGAAAGGATGTGTTCGAGGTGCAATGAGCTATGACACATTTAACCAAAAGCTAGTGAGGGTATGAGCCTGTATGTAAATTTGTGACACACATATGTGATGTATAATGTATGTAATGTAATGTAATATGTAGTATGTACCATGTGTTTATATGTAATAATATTTAATATGTATGTAATGCAATATGTATGCAATATGTGATATGCGTTTATATGCAATACTATTTAATGTGTATGTAATGTAATATATATGTAATATGTGTTTATATGTAATAATATTTAATATGTATGTAATGTAATATGTGATATGTGTTTATATGTAATAATATTTAATATGTATGTAATGTGATATGTATCTAATATGTAATAAGTGTTTTTATGTAATAATATTTAATATGTATGCAATATAATATATATTTAAAATGTAATATGTGTTCATATGTAATAATAATGTAATATGTATGTAATATATACCATGTGTTTATTTGCAATAATATTTAATATGTATGTAATGTAATATGTGTGTAATATGTACCATGTGTTTATATGTAATAATATTTAATATGTATGCAATATAATATGTATCTAATATGTAATAAGTGTTTATATGTAATAATATTTAATATGTATGTAATGTAATATGAATCTAATATGTAATAAGTGTTTACATGTAATAATATTTAATATGTATGCAATATAATATGTTTCTAATATGTAATAAGTGTTTATATGTAATAATATTTAATATGTATGTAATGTAATATGTATCTAATATGTAATAAGTGTTTATATGTAATAGTATTAAATATGTATGCAATATAATATGTATTTAATATGTAATATGTGTTTATATGTAATAATAATGTAATATGTGTGTAATATGTACCATGTGTTTATATGTAATAATATTTAATATGTATGTAATGTAATATGTATGTAGTATGTACCATGTGTTTAATATGTAATAATATTTAATATGTATATAATGTAATATGTATGTAATATGTACCATATGTTTATATGTAATAATATTTAATATGTATGTAATGTAATATGTATGTAATATGTGTTCATAAGTAATAATATTTAATATGTAAAATGTCAAAACGTTCAATTTCAGAACCTGCATGGTATTAGTTTTAAATATATGTGCAAAACACTCCCTTATTTAAACACGTACAAGTCAGTGTAATTTGATAATGAAACATGGTTTCATAACTGCTGTAATAAAGTTTTCATTGCAACATTTGCTCACGCCATTTTTTTTCCTGCCTAATTTTCCTTTTTATTGTTTTTTGGGCCAGAATGTATTTTTACAACACGTCATATGCTCTCTATAATCATGCATCACAGTCCTAGGAAAACAAAACTGACAAAACGTTCACGTCTCCTTTCCAAGCTGCAAAAGGTTACTGATCCCTTTTCTTACAAACTCAGCTCACAGGTGTCATCACAGCCATGTGGTATCAAGTCATAATGTAAATATTTGCTAATCGTGGTTTATGTAAGAGTCTGTAGCCTCCAGTGGAGCCAGGAACTCTGCAGCCTCTCTTTCCCTTTGCTCACCAAGCTGAGTCTGGGGGGGTGAAACGCCTGTTTGAAGCTCTCCTCCCCTGGGCTCAGGGGTTCTGTGGGATCTGGGTGCGCTGACACTTTTCACATGCGTGATATGAGAGTGTGATCAAAGCAGGCTCATTCTGCCAGAGCGATTTCTACAGGATTAAAGATTAGGGAGCCGGGAAGCTGGGAGAGACACAGATGCAATCCTGAAGAGACAAAAAGGGAAAGTGAGAGGTTGTGGAGAACAAAAAGGTCAGATGGTCCTCACATGGGATACTTGGAGAAACCCAAGGTAAAGTCAACTTGTGTAACTGGGTGATTTATGAATGTTGCTGAAATTTAGCTAAAACATGTCAACGTTAAAATGAGCAGAATATAAATGAAATGAGCTATAAAGATAAAAGTAGCAAAACTAACAAAAAGCTGAAAACAACAAAAAAAAGTAGGGGCTAAAATGAAAAAAAAAGGATCAAAATGATAACTAAAAGCTAAACATTGCAAACCTAAATGTAACAGAAGTGTCGCTAAAAGTAGCTTTTGAAGATGAAACTAGATTATGCTGAAACAAATTTTAAATAGAACAAAACTTTTAAAAGGTATTCATATCTTGGCAAATTAAATTGGTGAAATTTATTTAAAACAAAGAAACATTTTGAAAAGCACAAGGCTACAAAATATTTCATTGCACACCGTTGCTTGTTGAGCTGTACACTTTGATATGTGAATGACTATAGCACAGAGCATGCAGGAGTAATTTGAGTCCAGAAATTGTACGGACAAACACTATAAACAGAAAAAAACAACAGAGCGACTGCTGAGTCAGCGTTGTGAATTAGGTCAGATGTGTAGCTGAAGGACAACGCCTGCTGTACTTTGACAATAAAATTAAAAAATTAAAAACTCCAGGTAGCCAATTTTCAATAAGGGACTTTTATTAAGTCTCAAAGCTTCAGTTTTACGAAGAAGAATAAAAATCCAAACCACTTCTCGTTTATAAAAATGTTTCATTAGCTTTTTAACTGAAGGACTGAATCCATTTTTTTTAAAGCAGATGCATTTTGAAGTAGACTTGCCAGCATGTTTAAGATGATTTATTTTTTATTTTTTGAGTATTCCAACCACATCAAACTCCATCTGTTGCACAAAAAGAGCTCTGTATTCGTCAATCGTTTCAGTCTGTGTTGCATAAGCTCGGGGACGCGTCTCTGCTTCAAGCAGAAGTGTTCAAGCATCTGGGGGTCTTGCTCCTGAGTGAGGATGGAGAAGGAGATGGAAGGACAGATGCTCCTCCGTATCAAAAGGAGTCAGTTGAGGTGGTTCAGGGTCCCTCCTGGACACCTTCTGAGGTTTTCCAGAAAGGTCTGAAGCAGACGCTGGGACAAACTCAACAGATGGTTTTACACCCTCTCTGGGGCTTTTAGAGTGTTGCTGAGGCTATAGGGGTATCTGGATTTCCCTCCTGGATCTGTTGCCCCAGGGGTAAAACATGGATGGATAGTTGTTCAACTGATTGTGACGGTTAAAGTAGGATGAGACCAACAACAACAAAAAAAAAGTTAATCGTCTGTGTACCACACTTTGAAACTTGAGACTTTGAGAGCATTTTAAAAGGCAAACTGGTTTTTAAGCAAACACCATGTTGCCATGGTAACTGTTTATCAGGATCTCGGATATATTTTTTTACTAATAAAGCCTTTTTGGTATCAACAAATCAACACACACCAAAAGTAAAAATTATTATTATTATACCTGGAGACTTTCTTCTTCTTTCTTTGAAGGAGTTTTTCCCAAATTTGACATTTAAAAGAGAAATGTCAACATTTTCAGAGCCCGACAGGATGAACAGACCTACTGAAGGTTATCGTGTCAGAACGGTGTTTTATTTAGCATTTTGTTGTCTGTGTTAGACTAAGTTTACAGAAAACACTGCACTGTAAAAAATGTGATGTATGAAGAAGGGCAACCAGGTGATAGTAAAGGGCTAGTTCAGATCTTTTAAATTAGAGTTCTGTGAACAGGCTATGGACAATTAACATCTTGTTGCAGATAACGCTCTAAACAATAAAGAAATATTGTTTCATTTTGACTGGCTTGACAATATAACATTTAATCTTAGTGTCGCCAAGATGAAAATGAATTGCTGTTATCTTTAAACAACCCAACTTGAAACATTTCATAAGGGTTGATGCAGTTATTTTCCTTTATATAAGCTGTTGTCAAAAACAATTCCACAATATTTGCTTGAAGAATGTTTTCTTTAGCGAATGCCCAGAATATATATACATTTAAATTCTCTTTTGGTGACAATCATGCTGGTTTTCATCGTGCTGTTTTGTTCCGCCCTGCAGCTCTTGGTGAGCTGCCAGCTTCTCTCTGCAGAGAAAGACAGACAGAAATTGCTAGCGTGGCATAAGAATGGTCTTGGCCTCACTTTTTTTTTTATTAGCCATTAGCTTGTCAATCAGAAATAAAGTGTTTTTCTCCAAACTGAAGTGAACCAAAGAGCTATCTATAACAAATTACATGTTAATTGTTCATAATCTTTCCACATACTCCACTTCAAAAGATTTGAACTCTCACTTTTGAGGTTTTGAAGCATCATTGCATCTTAGAGGACTATTTTCTTAAACACTCCTCCTCCTCATCAGCTGTGTACTTGCTCTGGCCTTCAGCCAATTAATTATCTCATAGTTTATAGCCGCAGGGTTGGTGTCCAGGCAATTGCATTAAACCACACACCCTGAGCAACCTGATCTGAGCGACTTGTTCCCGTTGAGCAGAGTGCGTTTGGCCAGGAGTTGGACATAAATAAGGGAGGAGGCTCTTTTAAACGCACTTGCATCGTGCAGCAGAAGTGTGAACTTTTAGTTCCTCTGTGGTCATACAAGGAATTTCTGTGGCTTTGCTTGAGTTGAACAGTTTTAATTTCAGTATTTATTTATTTATTTTTTTGTTGTGGGAAGAAACACCAGGGAGGAACCACCCATTCTCACCCTGTCTCACGCTGCCTCATTTGCCCGAGCCTCTATCAGTTCCTGCTTGGAGCCAATGGCAATAAAGGAAGTGGTCCCACTGTCACAGAAACAGTTGGCACGGAAACAGCACATTACACCATCCAGTCCCTCACCCCTCCTTCCCATTCTCTTTGTCGTCATTTCCCCCCTCCCTTCCTCTCCTCTCCTCGGTCCAGTCCCCTCCTCCCTCTTTCCATGGTTTTGCATGTTTTTTTTTAATCATCAATGAAATCACAACCGATCATGCTGCTTTGCTGCCATGAAGCATACACCCCCTGAAGGAACTGATCCACTTTTACCTCCCTTCTATCCAGCAGGGGGGCTCAGATTCCTTAACTATATGCATATTTAACCACAGTGAAACAAAGATGCTGCAGCCATCAAAGTGTGTTTTTTCCCTGTCCTCTCTGCTCCTCTCATGATTTAATCCTGACCATTTCCCCTCTCCTCCCTCTCCCTCTCTCTCTCTCTTTTTCTCTCTATCCCTGCTGACTCCTCCCTCCATTTCTGCCCCTCTGTCTCTGACACACTCAAACACACACATAAATACACACCCTCCACCCCCATCGCTGCAGTGTCTCAGCTGCCTGGGAGCGAGCAAAGAGCGGATACAAGACCGTTTAGAAAACAGAAGAAGAGGACCGCTGAAAGACAGACAGAGAGAGAGAGAGAGAGAGAGAGAGAGAGAGAGAGAGAGAGAGAGAGAGAGGGATGTGCTTATTTGTGTGTGAGAGCCAGTGAAGATGAGGATGATATGAGAATGAAGCAGAGAGAGTAGAGGTGGATTGCACACAGGCGTTCTCTCCCTGCAAAGGGGCTTGTCTGCAGCACCCTTTATAAATGGACGCCGGCTTGTGAACACGGTAAGCTTCTCCCTCTATTGTTTTTCAGGGTGTTGCTTTTAAATCTGCAAGACGAGACATCCAGTTAATCAAACAGGGGGTAAAGTGATGCTCAGAGATGGCACCAAGGCAGTCACGCAGCCAGTCCAATCCCCTCCTCCACCCTCTTAGCTCAGTGCCAATGGATGCCGCTATCTTACGCTTGCAGTTTGACTCATCACCTCCCTGGAGCATCCTTGGTTCTTATAGACTGCATATGCAAAGTTTGCATGATTATTACATGTAAGATAAGTGGAGGATGCATCAAAGATCTATGTGTGTATGTGTGTGTGTGTGTGTGTGTGAATGTATCTGCGCTCTTGTCCAGGCCCATAAGCTGTGGAAAGAGAGGGTAAAACAAGGAGAGTAAAAACCGCCATCACACAATAAGGTGCTCAGCACTTACAGCTTTTACATGGATGTTAATGTGCAGGGGGAGGTACACAAATCCCAAGGAGTTTGGCTCAGCAGGCGAGATAAGACAGCAAAATATGGTCAAGGAACATAGGGTTTGACAACGGAGCCTCTGTGAAGCGAAAAGAAAAGTATTAATTAATAATCTCCATCTTGAACAGAGATTTATTTGCATCTTTGCCGTAAATCCCAAAGGTGTGAGGTGGAACAAGCAGAGCAGGTCCATTAGTCAGCAGGAGATACAGAGGACATCGTCTGTCTGTTCAGCCGTTCCAGTTTACAGCAGCTTTACTGCATTTTATTCCCGGCGAGGCTTGGGATTACTGTGCAGCGTCAGATGAACATGTGTATTTGTACCATGCAGAGGGAGAGAGGGGGGAAAAAAGAGCGTTCTAATGTAGGGAGCGGTTGAGGGGCTGTTGGGGGGTTAACAGTAGGACGGCAGATGGGGCAGAGGGGCGGAGGTTGATGCAGCAAAAAAAAACAAGAATGAAAAACGAAGGAAAAGAGAAGATTTGGCACAGATGAGGTGGATGAGCAGGACGGAAGGTGGTGCTGGTGGATGGAAGGGGATGGTGATCGTTTCTGAGCATGTGACACAGAAAGAACGCTGGATGAGACTGCGAGAGCTTCGCTAGGCCCTGAGAGATCCCTGAATCCAGACAAAGATGGTGGACATGCCTCATATCCCACTGGATTTGAGATATCAGCTTCTGCCAAACCCTCTCAAATTTGTGAGAACGACAACAAGTTGACTGTGAGCTGCAAACGGCACCTATACACTTAGTGCAAGTAACCATAACCTAAGCTATATGTTTCACGTTCAATAAACTATGATGACATTTTGGTATCAAGTTGTTTGAGTTGTAATTTTTGTTGCCAAAATATGCAGGCACTCTATGGTACCATCATGTCAAAGATGTTGCCACATCAGTTACTGGAAGAAAAAGTGTAACGCATTATCCAGAATCAGAAATGGCAACGTAGCTTGGACTGTTTGGCGTACAAACAATCTTTTGTAGGCGTCACTGTGTCCTTGTGTGCTTTTATTTGGTGGTGTTTTCACTCTCCTTCCTCTATATTCTCCTGCTGTCTCAGTGACGGGTCGGTAACCATCCGAAGACGAAACAAGGTCACGTTGGCTGGAGGACAGAAGCTCTTAACTGTCCTAAATCTGCGCTGACAACTGATTTATCTTTTAGCCTGTTAGATCTTCTGATTCTTTATATATAATAGGCCCCATATACAGGTAGTCCTCGAGTTACGACGGTCTCGTCTTACGACGTTTCGTAATTATGACGACATCTCCCTTATTCATGTTACGCGGTTACGTTCGGTTTTACGTCGGTTTTGCGACTGTTTTACAATGGTTTTACAACGTTAAACATCGTAATGCGGCAGCGCAGCGGCAGAGGAATACAGTTATGCGGTGCAGCGGCGGAGGAATACGTACTGTACGGAGGAAGATGGCATCGCTAGCATCCCGGTAGGCCATTAGCCCTTCCTTGGCCCTTCATTATGGCTCCCAAAATGCAAGGAGGACTCTTCTGATGGCAGTGCATTGAGGAAAAGGAAGGCCATCACCA